>UELX01001999.1:0-35807 GCA_900480035.1 Eupelmus urozonus
GCTATGATATACTATTTTAAATAGTAATAAATGTTTTATTCATTTTCAGTGATTTCAACTCAGGCTGGCCTCCTTAAGGATAAATGAGTTTCCTCTAAGATTTTCTTGTTAACGGCATCAGACTTTGTTACGTCAATATTTTGTTATTTAGTATTATAAATTTTATAATACTAAAATACCGATTTTAGTCTTAATATTTAATTAATTGCTTAACTGTCTCGAAAATTTTAAGGGGATTTACTAGAAATAAGTGTACGGAGAGAAAAATCTATAAATATTATTATAAGACCGAAAATTTTTCCGATAGTATTTTATTTGAAAAAGTCCTTAAAAATATAAAAAAAAAGCAAAAAAATACGTGTGGTAAAGCAACTATAGTCTAACTACTACACATTGAAACATTTCGAAACTTTCATGATTTTCAGCGCTAGACAATCGGTAGATCCAAGCCAGACCTATTTTTCCTTTTACCCTAGCTCTTATTATATCTTGAACAATAACCCAGATTTTCAAACATTAACCCAGTAAGAATAATGACTGATTACGTAATTTCTCTATTTTTTCAGAATTCATGGAGATGATGACCGGAGAATAAACTTTCTTCATCAACCACAAAGCGCGAAATTTTGCGGAGACCAAGAGAGAGGGGAGACGCAGAAAGGGAAAATTAAACGAAAACACAAAAATGATGTAACGGAGGGGCGCCGCGCCAATTAAAATCATTACCTCCGCTATACCAAAGCGCTTTTGCAGAGAGGCTCAACAACGAAAACCATGGCCAGTTTCTAATTATATGCGTCGCGCGCAGCTCGAGTCTTAGACTTGGCGCCATAACTTGCCAGGAGGCTCGATACTTTCCTACCTTTGGCCGCTACATATACACACTCACATATATAGCTCAATTCTCTGTGCTATCGAGCAAAACAAAAAATATTAAATATGTACACAATTTTTACCATTGCCGTAACTTCTTACACGGTGCCTGCTGAATTTTTTTTTTTCATCGACAGTATTTATTGTTGTTAATAAAAGTCTGTAAAAATCTACAACACCAATGTTTTTCTCTACACATACTGTTTTAATTTCGTCTTTAATCGAGGCGACAAACGCGATAGGGGAGTTAAGTTATTCACCTTGTATTCATTGCTAACTACTGTACTCGCACACATTACTATTATATCATAGTTTACAGAGCTAACAATCATTGAATTATATCTTTATCTTTTTTAAGTCAAATAAATAATAAATTTAAAAAAAAAACGTATTGCTAGAAAATTATTTTGTTTTGTAATAAAAATTAAATTTTAAAAAGAACTATAGTAGCATGAATTTTAATATTTTTCATTAGTTTACATATTAATTGCATGTATTATGTAAAAATTACATATTACTTAGTGTATAAGACGGAAACCTGAAATGCACGTATGAGTAAAAGTGAAAAAACAAAAGTAGATTAATAAAATTGATATTAATACTAATATATAATTATTTCCTAAACAGGTATCTTATTTACTTAATTAATTAACTAAAATCTACGAATAATTTTTTTATATCTTTCATTCTTAATTGTAATATCAATTTCATATTAATTTCGGGCGTAAATGAAATTTTGCGTATTTGCACAGAAAAATATCTTTTCACTTTAGAAAGCTATTTTTAGCGTAGGCGAGGTGTTAGACATGAATCTGTCGGAGGCAAAACTCCCCACCCTATAGCTAAAAATAGTGTATCTATACATTTTTGGAGCAACTCTTGTTCTTTATTATATCTTTATTCCGGTACTTAAAATATATAAAACACCATCTCATGTTAAATTCTTCAATTTTTTTTGTAACTGTTCCTGTACCTTTTATTTTATTTAATTATTATTTTATTTTCGTATAATAGGTCAAATCACATTTTATGGAATAAAGTAGCGTTGTAAAGTGACTACTAAATATAACAGTTACCATTAATTTACTAACGTTGATCATCTTATTATATTTATTAATGCAAACTCTGAATAAAAAAAATATTTTTTTTTACAACTGAAGAAATTTCCAAAATAAAAGTGTTGGATTGCTTGGATATTTTTAATATTTTGAAAAGGACTATTTAACTTTTAAAATTTTTTAATACTTAATTAAATTTATTAAAAAAAATTAAATAGTAATCATAATTATTTTGATAAAAAATAAAAATTAAAAGTCTTATATTTATTATTTTTAATTTTCCATTATGTATGTTGAATCCTTAAAGGGAATTCAAACTAGTGAGTACCTATTATTTTTTAATTTTCAAGTACTTTTTAATATCTTATAGTAATTTCCTATATCAATAGTATATCCAATTCAACAAGAAAACCCGCCATATACGTGCGTGACAGGTCCTTGCGGTCGCATTGCTTACTTGAAAATCATTATTTATAAGTATATATAAAGACGAGCGTTTAAATCTCCAAAGATGAGCGATTAGAACGCCTCTCAGAAATTTTTTTTAATAATTAACTAAACTATGTTTTTATATAAAAATTTTATACTGTTTCTGATAGAAAATGTATTTTTTTCTTAGTTGTGCTTACCAAATACTCGTTTCATGAAGGATATCTTGTATTCTCATATCGCTTGATGAATATTGAGATTTAAGAAATTACTTAAAAAATCGTTAGTATCTAAATTTTTTTTTAATTTTCAATCATCAAAACCCTTAGCTTCACAATTATTTTTTATAAAAAAAAAAATTGAAGACATGCGTTTTCATATATAATTCGCTATGTAGATACATAGCAACAGATCTGTACTCAAGCGGATGATATTTGTGTCGATGATATAAAGCTTTCCTTGGTATAGAGGGATAATAGAAATTATAGATACAAATTTATATTACTTTTTTCTTAGACTCTTTATTTGCTTAACGATTAATTAAAGATCACAATAATTAGATAATTCATTGCAAGTGACAAAAGTCTCAAACCTAACGTATTTATCGTCTCGTATACGATTACTCGACTTTAGAAGTTATAATAAATCTATGCAAGCGTAAAGGCTCTGTACTACAGAGAGAATAAAAGACTAGAATAAATATTCATTTAACGCGCGCGCTCAGAAAAAGATCAAGCCACTTTAAAGTTTAAGAAAAAAATCATTCTTAAAAAGATTAGTTTTACAAATCATCGAATTTTTCGCTATCAATAATTACAGATATAAAATTGTGCATATTTGTGTAAGCGTTTACTACAAAAATTAAAAGCTTTTATTTGAAAATTCAAGCCAATGAATAAAAAATACATATATATTTATATAGGAAAGATATAAAAATAAATATAACACAAACTGTATATAATGTATCACAGAAATTGGCTTTTCTGAACTTTAAAGTGTCTCCATTAATTTTTGCATAAGCAATGAGAGATAATTCGTTTATGCTGGATTGAAGAATTAATTTTAACAAACTCGTAATTTGATGGTCCGCTACCTCGGAATGAAATAAGTTTCCGCGTCATTTTTTTTACTTTTATGTACAGTAATTTTCTTCCGTCAAAGATTAGAGTTAATCATTAGTATTTTAACGGATACGATCTATTTTCTTCTTTTGTAATGATTTACGTAATTTTTAATTACGCTCCTTCAATTTTTTCCAATTTTTAAAGAGGAACATGAGCAAGATTAATATTTATCAGGAAATCACTTCTGTAACTTTCTTTGGATCGGATCGCAGACGCCTGTGCGTTCATTTCGCCAATTTTGCGCAGCAAGATATTTGTATATCTTGTCAAGTCATTATTTCAAACAAGACTCTGCGTCTCATCTTGGTCCATATTTTCCACGCCTTCTTCAATTTTATTCTCGCTTTGTCCGTCTTTATCCTCGCTCGATGAAGGTAAGGGTCACATCTTAAATAAGTGTGGAAACTCATTACTAATCTCTCTCACAAGTTTTTGATCCTCCTGGCTTTCTGGCATTTGCTCACAGAAAATTCTAAAAAGTTTGTATTATTAGAATCCATAATCAATATTTCTTATGCTATTTTTTTAATTTTTCAATACTATATTTTTTGGTTAAAGAGATATTTATGAAATAATACCTTGTAAAACATTTTAGAACGTCATCACATCTGTGACGGTGCTCGTCATAACTAGCTGTTTTTAAAACTCTTCGACAAAGTTCTAAATATTGTCTTCTTTTATCACCTGGTGCTATGTCAAATAGTTGCCTTAGAATAATGTCAATTAAAACTTTAATATCGTTTGTATAAAACAGAGAGGCTGTCTCGTCACTAGTAAATAGATCAATAAATAGTTTCAAAATTGAGTCTGGTGGCGCTGGTTCATGGTCAAATATTCTTACTGGATCAACTGTAATGTAATATTTAATGTTTTTATTTTTATTTTTCATTTTATTATCTCTTTTTATGAATAACTTACTTTCTCGATTTAGGAGGAGTAAAATTTTTTCAGTAAAAGTCTTGGCTACAGTACGTTCTTTCAATGCTTCTAATACAACATTTTCTGAATTATGAAATTGTAAATTATAAGAAAGAATTAAATTTACAAATAAATCTGGAATTTGATCATCAAGATCAGTATCTGGAGGATTTTCAATAAGATCCAAAAGAAACGATATAAATTCTGTACCCAGTTGATCTACAAAAATACATACAACTCATAAAGCCACAGTACTTTTTTAGTTATTTTACATTATTTTATAAATATTTTACCAAAATGTGTAATTGGCATTGGTTCACCCATAGAAAAAATCATAGTCAATAATAATGAAGAGTAATTTAGTTTTGCAACATTTCTAGGATTACTTTTCATATCCCTACATTAAGGAGTAAAACGATTATATTATTTACTAAATAAGTGATATGTTTGTTATAACAATTAACTATTTACCTAGCAAGTTCCATAGGTAATATGCTTTCTAACATTATTGTTACTACAATAGGATCTAAACTGCACATTACTCCAAACGATTGTAATAAAAGCTGCCTTATGCTCCATCTTGTTTCCATTTGATAATACTGAATAAGAGTGGACACTCCTTCATATTGATCTGCTCTTAAAACGTGCCTCGAAACATTAGCATCTGCATTTGTCTAATAAATATTTACAAGTAGATATAAATCGTTAATATATTTCTTTAGATAATTCAAATAAAATTACATAAAATAAACTGAAAAAGTTTTATTAAACAAAAATTAAAAAATTATTCTCAAATTTTCTAATTTTTAAAATTATTTATTGTATATAATACTGAGTGTAAAATTATCTTAAAATTACCAAAATTGATGTAAGCTCTTTGATGTATTCACAGATAGTTGGTTCATCTTCATATAGCATCCAACTTCTTTGTTGTGAATCTTCTTTACAAGAAGTTAATTCAGTAAAAATAATTTTTAATCTATTAGCATCATAAGTCTCTTCAATATTCAATTTTGTTAAATTTAATGGCACTTGCAACTGAGACAAAATTGCATCAAAATAATGACTGACAGTTGATGGTAACATTTCTTGTAGTCCACTAAGTACAACAGTTACTGCAACTTTTGACATTTCATAACTAAGTTGAGTACTATGACGTAATTGGTCCAAAAGTAAATAAGCCGTTCTTGGATTAATTTCTGCTAAGCTCGAAGATCTGCTTTTTACTGGAGATTGACTTGGTGATTTTTTCACATTGTTATGTGAATTGCTTTTAAGAATTTCCTTTTTTTGACTAGAATCTGAAATTCTTCTTTGTAAATTTTCAGACTGTAAAATTCAAATTTATCAGTGTTAATAAATAATATGACAAATAAAAGATGCATATTCAAATTGATTAATACAAAATTTCTAAATAATTACCTGGTTTTCAATGTCAGATTGTGCTTCATAAGTTAATGATTGTTTTCTTTGTTCAGCTAGTGATTCTCTTCGAGATACAGTATTGTTAGGAGTCGATTTGACTTCTTCTATATTATTAAAACTAGTAGGCTGTTCCTTAACTGGTGTTGTGCTCCCAAAGTCAGGAGGCAGTGGGGCTTGTTTCTTAGTTTTTCTTCCAACTTCAGCTTGACGTTTTTTCTCAACTAATCGCAGTAGTAAGTCTTGTTTGTCTATATTAGGAGAAACACTAGGCTTATCACCATTAGCCCTCAAAGTTTCTATTGCCTCATCGAGGAAGTCTATCAAGAATTGTGGATGAACTTTAATTGTTGTAACATAATTAGAAGGTATGTATCCGACTTGACCTTTACTGTTCACAACTTGCCACCAATTTCTTTGCTTTGTGTGGCTCTGATAAAGTACAAAATGGTCATTTTCTTGGAAGCTCAATGTTTTGGCAAATGTTGCATTGAAATCATAGAGAGCCTTGAGCATCTCATAATTCTCTGGAAATAAAAAAGTTAGCAATAAATATCTTTTCTAAAAGCAATTGTATAATTAATTTAATTTTTAAAAAATCAACATTATTCTACACTTTGCATTAAAATTAATATGATAATTTACTTTTTCTTTTTCTAACGACAGGCGCATCTGACATGATTAAAATTCCATAAATTATTCAACAAATTACTCAACAGCACAGCGTCGAATAAATTAAAATAACATTGCAGCTAAACAAACAACCATAACACTCTCGCATTTTGGAGCACAGCAGCGTGAAAACCTCCTGGCATTTAAAAAGAGTCTATTTTTACGTAACGCTTATCATTGACAACGCGTAAAAAAATGATCTCCCAGTCGCGTAACAATTACGCTGCACAAAACTCTAGCCATTTCCCGCGCGCGCGACGAAAAAAGCGCTCAAGGCTACACGAATCCAATTTCTCCCTTTCCCCCATACATATATGTAATCCGGGCGCGCGCGCGCGTGCGGGGAGAGTCGAGCCCCTCTCGATATATACCCACTGATATATAGAGCCACTGCGGAGGTCCGCGCTGGGCCAAGGACGAAGCTCGCCGAAAGGCTGAGTGCGTATATGCATGCCTGAGCGCGCGGAAAAAAAATAAACGCTCCCCCTCCCGGAACCTAAGCATATATACATAACACAGCCGATGCATCTCTCGCGTATAGCTTAGCTATATAGAGTCACGTCTTCGGATTCGATTCGAGCCAAGAGGAGCCACGGAGCGGACTTACCTAACCTAATGTAATTGTCGGCCATCCTGAAGGTCGTCGTCGCCGGGGAGGCTCGCAGCTGTTGTCGGATGAGCTTTTAATTACAGCTGCGCGCTGGACAACGCCCAGATGCAAAATATGTATAGTATCGCAGCGGCCGCTGCAGCTAGCTGGCCGTTTTCACTTTCATTCGGCGCCGCTCTCCGGCTTCTCACTCTCTGGATTACGTGTGTACAGACACTTGCTCGCACGCCCACCTATACAGGCTCTACATTTTTAACCGGTTTTTCGCCTCCCTCCAGCGAGAGTGAAAGAGCGAAGGGATATTGCGAAGGCGGATATACGACGGCCGACCGGCGAATTTTTTTTTGCTCCTTCCGCGTAGGATGTATATATATATGTAGGCTGGTGCGGGTATAGTGCACGGATATATAGCTTGGTGTCCCGTGCGCGCAGCTTTTTGGAGCTCGGCGCTGGAGCGGCCCCGATGTGGATTCGAGGCTAGACTGACGTTCCGCCGAGCAGACGAATCTCTGGCTTCTCTCGTAATCTAATAATGTTTATACTTGCGCGACAAAGTGCGCAGAGAGACGGTCATGGCTACTCTGTTGCGCGCGTGCGGGGAATGGGATATGGTTTGTTGCGGGCTGCTCCGCTGCGATTGGAGCTTTCTGCTGAGTCGGGAGGATGCCGTGGAAGGATACAGGGGAAAAGGCTTTTGAAGTTTGGTTTTTTGGGCGAGATTTTTGTTTGGAAATGGTTTGTTGGATTAGGAAGACGATTATGGGTATATGATTTTAGTACTTGTCCATGTTTTTAACAATTTTTTTAACTTTATTGTTGCATTTTGGAGCTTAGTAATCAAATAATCAATAAATTTGTTTAGTTTTGATGATTTATTATGACATTATAATAAAGGTATGTGTAGGTATTTATAATCCAAATAAACTGATTTGTTATGGTAAATTATTTAAACATTTGTTATAAATTAGATTTGCGATTATTCGCCTACATATATGTATTGATTATCACAATCAGTTCGTTAAAGTCACTGTCTTTCTAAATCTTGCATCTAACTACTTATTACGAATATATTTCTCGATAACCATTAACTATTAAAAAACGTTCACTTATATTATATTTTTTAACAATGAAGATCATTCTTGTCTTTCTTTCTGGAAGTACAGTTTAAATCTGGCGGGGCCAATCACAACCGCGCAGGTGCGAATACTGTATATAGGGTGATCAAAAAGAATAAATACATCTGAATGATCTTTCCCAGAATAGAGCAAAAAATATTGATTTCAAAAAATAAAAAAACAAAATTAATCTTAATTTTAACAGTTAAATTTAAAGACCTTTATAAGTTTGTTTTTAATCCAAGTAATCTGTACTTTCAAGAAACAGAAAAGCCATTAAATTCGAGCAATCGAACGCATTCTTTTTTTTGGAGCACCCCCTATAGAATAGGTGATGAGTGGATTCTGGCAGTCTCAAGCTGACTGGCATGTAAGCAGTGTGCAGCTGTGGCTCACCGGGCAGGCAAACAAGAATGGCGTACTCTGTCAACGTCTCCGTTGAGGCGCCGATTGAAAATCAAATCCAGGAAATCACTTACGATGGACAGGAAATTTATCAAGCGTGAGTCGATCGGCTTTTTGCTTTCTTTCGAACGAATTAAATTTTCAAGCTGGATAGACATTATTTATGTGGTTTAATGGCTAATGTTTGGAGTCTAACCTATACTTTGTTATTACGTTGTGTTTTGTAAAACTTTTTGCGAACGATTTTTACTGTTTATATTTGAAATATTTTGTACTCTCAGTGATTGAATTTAAATTTCATTCTTACGTATAATATTTTATTTATTTAACTATTTATATGATGAAACGTAAATAGAAAATTTTATACTGTATATTAATAATTTTGTTTCTGTAATTTTTAGACCCCTTACTTTATCAGAGAATTTGACTAAGATAGCACAAAAAATCGATTTTTCCAAAACAAATGGAGATGACGTTAGTAAAGAGCAAGAAAATGGAGAAAAAAGTGAAGAAGATACGAAAGATCCTGCAAACTTTCAGTCATCACTTTGGCCATGGGATAGTGTTAGAAATAAGCTGAGGTAAGATTAATTAATAATAACAACTTATTTATACATTTAAAATATATAAAATATAAAATTTGATTTAATTAAAGTACAGAAATAGTACAAATAAGTTTGCATGATAGAAATATTAATCTTGCCACTTAAAAGTAAATTTTTATTTATAGAAATGCTTTGACAGAAGTATGTGTTTTGGCGGACGTGTTAACTGTTGCCAAAGAGAAGAGGTATATGGTTCTTGATCCAGTTCCACAAGAAAGTGTAGAAGTGAAACCATTGGTACAAGTTCATGCTCGGAAAAAAGCATTGGCTGGTGCAGCATCAGTTTTAATAATGGGTGCAGATCGGATGAAGAGCTGTCAAAATGAATTAGCAAGAAATCGTTCAACTCCTGATTTCCACATTGAATTATTAAGGCTTCGTCAAAACTGGCGATTAAAGAAAGTATCCAATTCTATTATTGGAGATTTAAGTTATCGCACAGCTGGTTCAAAGTACAATCAAACTGGAATGTTTGAAATAACAAAAGCAGAAGAAGAAGAAAAGACTAATACAAGTCCACCTTCTTCTCCAAATCCAAATATTCCTGCACCACCACCTCCTGCTAACAAAAATGCTTCTGCATTGAGAGTTACTATTCCTAGTGAACTTGAAGGAATTGCCTATATTGAAGTAATGTGTAAAAAAGGTAAATTTTTTAATTTATGTAAAATGCATAAATTTGTAACCTTTATTTCTCAATTTTAATCTTTGTAGATCAAGAAGCACTTTGTAGTGCTAATATTAATTGGTTAAACAGTGGTTCAGGAAATAAACTTGATCCCGATATAAGTTGGCAACAAAAATTAGAAGCTGCACAGAATGTTCTATTCTGTAAAGAACTTTTTAGTCAGTTAGCAAGAGAAGCTGTACATTTACGAGCACCCATTCCACACATGGTTGTTGGTAATCGAATAATGGCCACGGTAAATATTTTTAATTTTACTCTCTTTTAATTGTTACATATAATGATACATTTTCCTTTTTTATCAATACAAATAGAATTATGTTTATTTAAAATTAATAAAATTTATTATTAATTCAAATAGGTACTTCCAGGAATTCAACTTATAATTATTTTGCGACATAGTACAGGAAATGATAAAAAGCCACTTCCTCAAAGTATGGAACATGACCATGTACTTGAACACTCTTTGCATCAGTTGTTAAGAGAAATGCACCACAAGAATATACATCATCCATTTCCACATCCATCATCAGGTCCACTTGGACCAAGTAAAAGAAGATGTTTGGCAGGTCCAACAGCAGCAGATAGGCATGATTTATTGGAAATGACAAAAAGTCAAACG
Source organism: Eupelmus urozonus (assembly GCA_900480035.1). Taxonomy (NCBI): domain Eukaryota; kingdom Metazoa; phylum Arthropoda; class Insecta; order Hymenoptera; family Eupelmidae; genus Eupelmus; species Eupelmus urozonus. Next base: position 10,539 of record UELX01001999.1, read on the forward strand.
CTTCTGGAACAAATTATTCAGCAAGCTCAACACTTTGTAATGAGGTCGCGAACGGAATATGTATTAGATACTCTTGCAAAAGAAGTTAAAGATCCACTTATAGTTTCACATTGGAACGCACTGAATTCACCGACACAGTCTAGTGTTAGGATCGTCATTCTGACGCATGGCTACGATCAGTTAATGCGAACTTCCATGGTTTTACATGTCAGTGAAAAATCGTTAAAATGCGTTTGTAAAGACGGTAGAGTGATGCACATGAGCTATGAACCGCGGGAATTACGGGATCTCATATTTTGTCAAGTATGCTTAAAATTATTTATGTATTTCTATATAGTGAGATTTTTATTACAACTTCTATTAATAAATTCTATTATTAAACTTTCAGATTTATCAACATCAGATTAGTGCAGTACAAGGCTTAGCAAAATGTATGGGCTGGCAATTATTAGCGAACAGTTCACATCTTGGTCTTGGAGCTGTAGAACCTTTAGGAAATGCTAGCAGTTGTATATTGGCGTCTCCTACTGGTGATAGGTAACTATATTAAGGATTTGATCTGTTGAAATATTTTAATATACTAACCTGTTATGATTGATACATTTTTAATTGTTCAGAATGATAGCAGTACGGTGTGAGCCATCTCACATGCCACAAACTGGAATTCAAGTTTCAATAGCACATTCTCCAAGAAAAGACTTTTTTCCTGGTCAGTTAGTAAAAGAAAGAAAATGGGAAAATCTTGGTGGTTCTTTCAAAGAAGTTAGATGGGATAAAATGGAGGGAAAAAACTTTTTGAATAAGATGGAATTACTTATGGCATCTCTCACCAGTTCTTAAGATCTATACAAAATTCACAAAGTAAAACAGGGTGACCATTTTATATTGTAAGTGATCTCAGTATCACTTGAGAATTTATTTTACAAAAGACAGTTTAACTTTATAAATAATTATCAGTTAAAGTGGTGTGCTTCATCAAGCATGAAAAATTTAACTTAAGTATTATTGTGAAAAGTGCAAAAACAACATGTTCAAGAGGACAAAAGCAATATTATATGCTATCAATCATTGTAACTTATTTATCATCAAACATGACGAAATCTTCGAGAAATTTGTATTAAGGATAAAAAAAGTTTCAATATTTGTATAAAAATGATTTTATTTTTATTTTATATAACATAAATGTTTTATGCGACTGAAAAATTATAAATGATTCCGCAGAAAAAACTAACATATAAACTACAGTTTGTCAAATATTTTTTGTATACAAAAATGATGGAATTACAAATTTCTTTAGTCTAAACATTGTTTTTTATTTTAATAAGTTTTAGTTTAAACAGCATAGCTTAATAGTTACAAAATAAACGGAATAGTTATCACATTTATATTGTTAATACATTTCTGCAAATATTTAAATTACACTTAATTTAGATTACAGGTATATTTTAATTAATCTATTTTAGGATTCTAAGACATTTTATTTACTCAACGATGTTGGAACGGACTTGATTTTTAAATATTTTAGAAAATTTTCTAATCTTAAATTAAACAAATGAGATTTTATAATTAAGTATTTACTAATCTCATTTGTATTAAAAAGTCAAATATTCTAATCCATGAACCCTTTTTGATCAAAAGAGTTGCACAGTTACAAGCACTTTAAGTTAGATTTAAATTTTGTGAATACATTTCTGAGTACAGTTTTCAAAATGTTTTTACTAATACAAAGGTTAATTTTAATTAGCAATTTTGCAATCGTTGCAGTTACGTCATTTATTTTCGTGCAAGAAAACATTTTCTTGATTTATTGTCGACGTAGCTTAAATTCACAAAATAGAAAGTTTATCTCTCAAGTTCCTAATTTCTTGTGAGATGTTAAAAGATTTTACAATCTATTTAATAACACTTCAATTTTTATAATTTATTTAAGTAATTAATTTTTTTCTACTCTGTAAAAGAATTACAGTAATTGATAATTGTATTCAATGATTTTAATTACTAAAATAAATAATAAAAATCAGATTGTTGGTAAATAAAAAGTGTTATGTACAGTTAAAATTGCAAAAATGTTCATTCTCATTTTTTAATAAAACAATGAAGTAAATTCTGTACCCTACCACCTGCCACATTGTAAGCTACTGCTGTTGTAACCAATAAAACAGCATAAACAGAAAACAGACTTGCTGCATGATGATCGTAACCATTAAGTAGAGTCATGCAGGAAGCAAACATATGCGAGGCAACAACCCAAGTTATTTGGAACCAGTTTTTGTTATCAAGAGCTGAGAAAAATATGACTCCCCAAAATGTGTGAAGCAAAATAAAACATAATGTTGTAGCTGCTGACACCAAAAAGAAGTATTCATTGCCTTGATGAAGTCCCATGGTTCCAGGACCCATAGCATCAGCTAGAACATTGACTAAGGCAAAGGCACCACTCATGAGACCAAATCCAAGACCACAAACATATGCAAAAATGTCTCTACTGTCTGCTACATGAGCAGTTGTAACTTTTTCTAATCCTTTTTCAGCTTTACGCAGTACTTTGTACAGCAGAAACCTACAAATTTGACAGATATTTTTTAATTTTCAAAAATTTATATTTTCTTTTCTTATTTTACCACAAACATACTATCAAAAATTTCTTTTAGACAAAATATATGGTGAAATATATACTAAATTGTAAATTTATAAAACTCTTTACGTTTTTCATCGATACAAAAACAATATAAATAAAATCAAAATAATTAGTTTAAAAAATATTTTCTTTAAATCTAAATCAAAGTAATGTTTTTATATTTTTTCTTACCTGAAAATTTCTTGAAAAATCACAGAATAAACAAGTCCAATGGATAGATAACTTTGCAGAGGTATAATAGTATACCACAATATTGATGATAAAAGTAAGGAAATGAGCCAGAAGAAGGCACTGGCAATGAGTATGATGATTCGGATAGGCTCAATAGCAATGGTAAACGTGAACATCGCCAAAGGTGGCCCAAAGGCCAGAAATGCACATCCGAAGAAATCCATTACTGTCATGTTTTGTTAAAGGTTTTGTGATTCTGATGATGGGAACTGTAAAAATTCTTTCTTGGCAGGCTAGTGTTGACCATTTACTAAAATATTTAAACACTAAGGAAAATTTATAGGTTTATAAAGTTAATAAATAGAAAGGGCCTTATAAAAGATAAGTAATCTTGATTGTAAAATATAAAAATATCTAAATTATTTACCTTTTTCTGCGCTACAATCTCATTTTTCTTTATACTACTACTATCTTACATTCACTCTCATGAATGCCACTGTCTGAGAATGGTTTGGTTTGGTTTGATGATTATTTCTCCGAAAAAAGTGACGCGTATGCGCATGCGCAATGCGCGTCACTCGAAACTTTTAAAAGTCGATTTCGAGAACGATATTAATCTGGTGGTAAATTCAAATTTTTTCAATGCTTTTGAAATGCTTGAATGAAAATCTGTAAATATGAAATTGATTCTTTAAATAATTTTATATATTTTTTTTAATCTTGAATTTTTTATATTATTAATGTCTGATTAGGTATGAAGACAAAAAAGAAGAAAAAAATAATATAATTGTCAGATTTTAAATCTTACATACGTCAAAAACTCTATAAATATATTATGTTTCTAAAAACTACTTTGTTCTTAAAAGCTATTTTGCAAGTTTTAGTAGTTTACTGTATTATTCAGTGTTTTTTGTTAAATAAATATAAGTAATCCAAATAAAAAAATAAAAAATATTTAGTAAAACAGCAATTTTAGTTAATTAAATTTATCAATGAAATTACTGACGCATATAGAGAAAATTGGTTTTTACGCATTTAATGACTTAATGCTAATGAGATCACTCTGTATGTAAGAAAATTTCTACGATTCGATGACTACTTATTTGTCACACTTTGCAATTATGTAGGTTGTTTCGCGGAAATACGATATGTAGACATCTATACGTATAGACATATATGCATCATGCAAGTATCATATGGAGGACGCGAGTGAAAGGTTGTTGACAAAAGGTGTCAAATATCGGGCGGTGAGGTTATGTCGTTCTCTAAAAATCCAGAGTTTATAAATTAAAAGTATTATTTTTCGCTTTGGCGAGTTACCCAGCGTAAAAATATGAATTTGTGGGACGAAGATTCTACGGATTATCTGATTCATGCGACGACGACGTCCAAAAATTTTTATCTAGGACTTGGACTGGCTATTCTCTCAAGTGGTTTTATAGGTCAGTTTTAGATATTTGTTTTAATAATAAGTTTATACGTTGTATTTTACTTTATTGTTGTTACATTATATAAATTAAAATAAATTAGAGTTTATTATGTTTAATTAGTTGGCATATGTTATTGTTTACGATGACCTTGTTGAATTAAACAAATTTTATTGGTTGAAAAGTTTGCCTGTCATTTTTTTTATATTAATAAAGACATTAAGATATTTTTTATTTATTGTTTTGATTTATGATTACTTTTTTGAATTAAAAAATTTTATAAGTTCAAAAGTTTACCTGTTATTTTGTTATATATTAAAAGCATCTAATGAAATATTTGAAATCTATTATTTTATTATAGGAGCAAGTTTCATTATTAAAAAGAAAGCTTTAATTCGACTGCAAAGATATGGAGGTTTACGAGCTGGAGCAGGTGGATTTGGTTATTTACGGGAATTGGTTTGGTGGGCTGGTTTATTATCAAGTAAGTATGAATTTAGTGTTATACTCATTGAATAATATTAAATAACATCATTAACTTAATTTGTTTCTTATTCTTTAGTGGGTATTGGAGAAGCAGCTAATTTTGCAGCTTATGCGTTTGCTCCTGCTACTCTTATCACACCACTTGGTGCACTCAGCGTCTTAGTATCAGCAGTGCTAGCATCAACTTATTTGAATGAAAACTTAAACTTATTAGGAAAAGTAAATATTTTTGATAATGCATGTTACTGGAATTTCAATTTTTGTAAATTAATGACAAATACATTTTTTTTAGATTGGTTGCTTATTATGTATCTTGGGATCAACTGTTTTAGTCCTTCATGCTCCAAAAGAGGAGCAGGTTGAAACTATGGAAGATTTATTATTCAAAATGCAAGATCCAGCCTTTATAACTTATACAGTTTTGGTAATATTAGGATGTTTAATAATAGTTTTTTACCTAGGCCCACTGTATGGTAAGCACAATATCATAGTTTATATCCTTTTGTGTTCATCTATTGGTTCCTTGACAGTCATGAGCTGTAAAGGTCTTGGATTAGCAATAAAAGAGACTATGAATGGCAAAAGTGAGATGGGAAATTGGCTTACGTGGGCTTTACTTTTTGTACTTATTCTTTGCATCATGGTCCAAATGAATTACCTTAATAAATCATTGGACTTGTTTAATACAAGCATTGTAACTCCGATTTATTACGTATTTTTTACGTCATTTGTGATAACTGCATCTGCTATATTATTTAGAGAATGGGAGTATATGAGCACTGAAGATGTTTTAGGCTGTATCTGCGGATTTTTGATTGTTATAATTGCGATATTTTTATTGAATGCCTTTAAAGACTTGGATATTAGTTACACTGATGTCAGACAAATTTTCAGGCCAAAAAGAGAAGTTGTTACTCATTATAATTCTAGGTGGAATAATCCTGCTGAAGATGAACACATTCGCTATGATGTAGAACATAATTATGGTAGTAATATGACTCGGTCCATGTGACGGTTTATAAATTAAGAAATAAGATGTGTGAACATATCAAAAACTACTGTTGACAGTTACAATGTCGCAAAGTATGTATATGTACTAGTCAATTTTTTTAATATTCCTAATTGTATAGTCTGCGAATTTTGTACTCCAGTATGTTTTTACTGCGAATGTTGATATGATTAACAGCAATTACATGAGAAAAATGTTGCTGATAGGCAAATAATTTTAAGAAAAAAGAATACTTTCTGTAATTTTACAGAAAGCGTTATGTAAAATAAGAAAAATTGAATAAGACTGTTATTTCAGGGAAAAAAAGCACCTAATACATATAGGAATTGATGTCACATTATTATATATATTTTTTAAAAACCATGACAGTTTTTTGAAAAAAAAAAAACAAAAATATGTAAAAAGATAAACAAAACAAACTATGTAACTTTCACATTGTTGTTATTAAATATGTAATTTTTTGACTATACTCGAAGTTCTTTTTTTTACATATCCATTATCATTCATTTGAAATTCACGAGTCACGTCGTGAATTTGTGATTATTTGAAATCGCTTATGAAGCGTCGCAAACAATGACGGGCGCATGCGTGCGTTTAATATTTTCACTCTTGGTCGAAAATGGCGTTTAGCTTACCCGCTTTTTCATACATTGTAGCCTTAATTGTTGATGCCTTTCTTATATTTTTTGCGATTTTTCACGTACGTTGGAGATCATTTGTTACATTTATCATATTATTAACAAAAAATAAGTGACACGAGTCGAGATAATAACTACTACTTTAATTAACCTAACCTCGAACAAAAAACTACTGTGATTTGCGTGTATATATTAGCTGATTAAATTTAGATAACGTGTATATAAAAGGTAATTCTATACTTTGTATTGCAATTAAATTATTGTTTTTTTAATATTTTTCAGGTCATAGCTTTTGATGAGCTAAAAACAGAGTTCAAAGATCCTATTGATCAATGCAATAGTTTAAATCCAGTAAGTTTCTCTATAAGATTTATATAAATACAAAAATTATAATTACAAATTATTAATAATTTTAATTTATTTTTTCAGCTTGTACTTCCAGAATATGGGTTACATATTCTAATAAACTTTTTATTCCTTATTAGTGGACAATGGGTGTCTTTGTTCCTAAATATTCCACTCATTGCTTACCATATAAATAGGTATCGGACTAGACCTGTAATGTCAGGGCCTGGCTTGTACGATCCAACAAGTATAATGAACATGAGCGACTTAAATAAGTGCCAACGAGAAGGATGGGTGAAATTAGCATTTTATCTTATTTCATTCTTCTATTATTTATACGGGTAAGATTTCTTGCTAAAATAAGTACCATTACTTAAAGAACTTCATTTCTTAATTTCTTTTATTTTTGAAGATTATGCTATTTTTAACTAATATCTTTGAATCAAAAAAATTATAAATCTAGAATTTTTGTAAATAAATAAAATAATTAAAATTATAAAAATTAAAATAAAATTATTTGCTTTCTTAAAGAGAATTTTGCAAAGATATTTTTCAATTTTATTTTCTTAAACTTTTGTTTGGTTTATTATGTATGATAAATTAATTATTTGTTTGCTTTTTGTTTTCAGAATGATCAGCTCATTAATACATTAGGCTCTACATATACCCATTTTGACTCCAAGCTGCATTACCAATGAGGAAAACAAAATAAATAATGCTTTTTCTATAAGTTAAACACTATAAGTTATTTTTGTAAATATCATCGGTATGTTTTTTACTGTTATTTTTTGCTTAGCATTTGTCTATTAAGCTTGAAAGACTTGAGTGTGAACATTCATTACTACTTAGAGGGTGTCATATTTTTACTAGATAATGAATATTTACATTACAGGAAAAAGTGATTTAACCATGTGGTTTTTATTTAGCATTAATTAATATTCAACATATTACCTCAGTTTAAAAATTAAAAGTCGAATGATGGGTGGAGATTATTTTCCAAATCAAAGAAATACTCTTGATAATTATGTAGCACAATTTAAATATTGTAAGTAAAAGATTGTTTAATAGCGCCAAAAATTAATTTATATATAAAATTAAAATTTATATAATAACATCGAACTGCTTAAAAAATCAAGGTCTATGTCATAACTAATTTTAACATTTTACTTAATTATGAAATAATGTACAAAATAAAAATATATCAAATTTTTTTGCAACTAGAATTAATATTTTTGACATGGTTTGATAAGACATACATATACAAATTACACCATATGTAGGTTTTATATTTTCGTACATTAAATATCTTGGTTGTGAAAATTCATTTTTTTGTTGAATGTTTCTCCTCCAATTGACATTTTGGTTAAGTGCTTAGAGCCTACTATTGTCTTTCACTAAGATGACTAGCTATCCAAGTTGCATAAAATGGCATGCGCATTTTTTTTTATAAAAAAGTTATCAACATATACAATATTTTTATCAAACGGCTCGGCTTTTGCAATTAACTTGAATGTTGTCACATACAAAATTTTCTTTTAAATACATTACTAAATGTATATAAACATTATAAAATTTAATTACTTAAACACTGAGTATCATAATTAATAATCGTAGAAATACATTATAATGTATTTGTAAATGCAATAAAATACAAAAAAATCTCAAATAAGATACGCATATAATAATAGTAAAAAATTTGTCTAAAAAGTCACAATCTTCTACCTGCTTAATTTTTCTTTGAGCCAATCTTCCGTTAATTCTTCTAATTCACGAACTTCGTAAACTCTAGTAAGACCTGCTTCTCTTTGTAAGACTAATTTCATTCCTGCATAGAGTACTTGTAATTCCATTTGTATATCTCTGGGGGTATAAAATATAAAACACATGGGATAAGAAATTCTACCATCTGTATGTTCCATTTTATAACTGTAAACAATGTAGCGGGGTTCATGTTCTGGAATTATATCTTGCAATTCCTCTATTTGAATGTCCTAGTAGACAATTTGTTTTTATTAATATTAATATTTATAAAATAATTTATTTTGAATCAAAAATATTCTTACCTCTATTAGTTCATCAACACAAATTTTTTGTTTTTCTCTGTCAACTTTTACTGAAAGATTTATAATGATTAATTAAAAGTTTTAATAAAAGAATTGAGTAATAAAGTATAAAAAAAAATTTATATTTACATAAAAGAGCTGCATTCTTCTGGCTTTTTCGGAATCTAAACTCTTTTAGAGCATCTTTAACATCATCTTTGATATCACACATGTTATTGGAGGTCTGAAATACAGATATGAAAATATTTTAAATATTATTAGAATAATTATTTTATTCAATAAATATATTTACTCTTTTCAACAATCTTATTTTAATTCACATTACTCCAAAAAAAAAAATATTAACAATATTTTAAAAATTAAAATCACTATTTTTCTCTATCATAAATTACAAATTTGATAAATAACGTAATTAAAAGTGATAATACAATAAAATAACAAAAGAAATTCATCTACAGATGAATCATATGTAGGACAGACATGTCTGTCACAACTCTGAATGTTTCCTTATTGAACTCTATCATCTAATAAAACATTCAAATATCTATCAAAAAACATTACGTAATACAAAGCATCACAAGCCACTGTTTATTCCCCTGTATTACAAAACGCAAATCCGACATTTCCAGCCGAAACCCTTCACCAAGCCATAATCCAAATCTCCAATTATCCCGATCAAAACACGTCCAATATTGTGCCACATCCATCAGCGATCCACACCGAGAAGAAAGCAAGCATCGCAAGAAACAACAATTAACACGAATGACACGCAGTCAGTCCACAAGTTCGCAGCCCCTGCCTGCATCCCAACAGTCCTAAAGTCTAAAAAAATCCTCCGCAAGACTATCATCAAGGGAAAATCGAGAAAAAAGCTCGCGCAACTCTTCCGCGTTCGCTGGCGCATATAACGCGCGCGCGACACCTCAGCGAGCCGCAGCTCCAGTATTGAAACACCGAGAGAGAGAGAGAGAGACACGAGAATGCGTGTTTTTTTCCAGTATGTACTTAGTCTAAAAAAAAAATTGTAGAGTATATGCGTACCATTTTGCTGGAGGGCAGTGTCTGTTGTCGTCGCGGCTCTTTCGTCTTCCTTGGCTGCACGCGCCTACTGTCTTATTCCGCGAGTTAATAAAGGTGACGTCTCGCTCCCCCCGTAGCGTGGCGCGCTCCTCTGGCGATGTATACTCCTCCTGCGCGCGCGCGGTCTACTCTTCTATACACACAGAGAGAGAGAGCAGACAGACACATATGTATATACACACGGATGGGAGGGAATACAGAAACGGTCAGCGGCGGATGCTCCGGCGAGGCTAGAAAAACGTCAACTGTGTGTGTTGGAGAGAGAGAGAGAGTGGGAATATAACGTGTTACATCGCGTGCGCTCGCTGGTACATGACCGTGTGTTATAACAGGCTTGTGCGTGTCTGCGAGCGCTCCTATAGGCTAGCTCTCTCTCTTTCTCTCTTTCTGTGTCTGCATGCGGGCGCGCTTCACTGATTCTGTTTTTGTTTATATACGGCGGGTGGAGGATATTGCAGGTACCTTGTTGCACTCGCGTGTCGGACTAAACGCTCTGGCTCACGGGAGAGCGATGTACTTTTTTGTTTGTTTCCTTTTCCGTTTTTCGGTTTGGATAGTCAATTTTATTGTCTAACGAGCGAGCTGTTTCATTTTTTTATATAAATAAGGTTCCATGGAATAATGGAAGCGATTATTAAGTGTCAATGGTTGGTATTTTTCTATTCGATAGCAGAAATAAACTTTTTGTAAATACCAACCCCAGTAAAAACATTTAAAAATTGTAACGATATAAGAGGGATTGATTAGTTATAAAAATAGCTTTAAATTTCCCGCTAAACAATCAGCGACCTTGCGACTTGGCAACGCCGCCTTTATAAAAAAAAACATCGCATAAAAGACCTCCTGTACACATATCTCTATATACCTACAGGTACACAAAGCAACAAAGAAAAGCAGGAAGCCAATCGACTCGTCTTTTTAAAAGGAACCCGTCTCGAATCCGCCACCTCGAAGCTGCCCTCCCCAGCATTTAAACAACCGAAAACATCCCCGTCTCGAGACGTAAACCCCCGAGCTATCCACGCACATTCGGAGAGAGAGAGAGCGAAACAAAGCCAGAGAGCGCGCGCATGCACATGCACAACAATATATACATCGTATCAGAGAAGAGCCTAGGGTGGGAGTATAGTTCCCGCTGACGATAGAGAGCTGCGAGCGCGAGGATCCCGCGAGGCTGGTAGCGCCACCTGGCGTGGCCAGTGCGCAGGACAGTGTTGTCTCTCTCTCTCTCGCTCGCGCTGCAGGGGCCGTCTGCGTGCGGGAGTCGCGCGCGGCCATGTTTGTTGTTGTCGAGTAGTAGTCGTCGGAGTCGGCTGGCGGCGGTGCGCGAAGCAGACGAGGACAGAGCTAGTGCTGCGAGAGCAGGAGAGAAAGAGAAGGAGTAGACTGCCAGGCTCGCGGCCTCGGCTCGAAAGAAAGGTTCGACGTCCAGGCGGCACTCGCAGGCAGGCAGCAGCAGCGCCACGGCTCGAAACGTCAGGCGAGAGTTGGCTCTTTCGCGCAGCTGAATAGTGAGAGAGAGAGAGAGAGCGAGTGCCAGAGAGCAGAGAGAGGCAACAGCTCGCTGCGCGCTCCGAGAGGCAGCAGTTTTCCCAGTCTGCCCGTGTGTAATAACATCAATTCTCGCGCCCGCGCTCTGTCTTGTCTATGTGTGCGTCGTCCCGCGGAGCTCTCTTATATATACACAGGAGAGAAGAGAGAGAGAGAGTCTAGGATAGAAAAAAAAGGGTGGAGTGCTGCGGCTTTGGCCCTGCGGGAGCGAGTCAACGAGTGCCTCCTGCGCAGCTCGGCTTTTCTCTCAACGGCCCCCGAGACTGCAGTCTGTGTGTGTGTGTCTACGTAAGCGTGCAGAAGAGCAGCAGCAGCGAGATATATAAGTAGAGAGAGAGAGCTGCACGACGATTTCGTAGGGGCCCGGGTTCGTCCGACACTGCGCTCTCGTTACGTGCCTGCACGCTCTCGCTCTTTCTCTATCTCGCTCTGTATACATACAGCCTAGGCGCGTGTCTCTGCGTGCAGAAAGCAGAGCGCCAGGGAGAGAGAAAAGGACAGTGCGTGCAGCGAGAGTGCGAAAACGAAGGTCCGCGAGTGTGTGTGTAACAACTGTCTGTGTGCGAGAGCCTGCGGCCGCGAGCGAGCGAGCGAAGGAAAGAGGGCAGAACGGAAAAACGGGATGCTCCCGCGGAAGGCTTCCCCGTCGGCAGCGCTTACATAAAGGAAGAGAGAGAGAGAGAGAGAGAGAGGAAAGTGGGTGTGCGGCGGCGATAGCTCCTCGCGCGTGCGTTCTACTACTCAGCTGTGTGAGAGAGGAGAGAGTGGCAACGCGCGCTCTGCTCCAGGAGATTGCTGTCCAAGTGCTTTTCCCCGAGTGTCTGTCGGTGTGTACTTAGAGACCTAGAGAGAGAGAGAGAAAAAGTGTGTACAAGGTGAATACAGTGCGCGCGACGAGTGTGACACGACTGGTTTGTTGTTTTGGCCCCGCCGCAGCAGCTGGACACGAGCGGGAGAGAGAAAAGTCGCCCGGGAGAGCATCCGGTTTCTCTCGCTGTCCCTCGGCGAGCCTCGCGAGAGGTGAGTATTCTATATACCTCGACGTCTCGGGGCCCTTTGTTATTGTTTCTTTAAATACCCCGTGAGTGCGTGTGTGTTTACGTTCCGAGCGTCTCGCGATTAGCGGCGCTTTGTTTACCTCGACGCCTGTGTGCGTGCGGGCTTTTGATAACCGTAATGTCACGTCGATTCATCATATGAGCTGAAATTCGCGCGGTCCTCGCATATACACACCTCGGCGCAGCATCTCTTTGTTCTCGGGCTTGCGCGCGCGCGCGCGCGACGGCTTTGTCAAAATGTTTGACGAGAGAGAGAGACGGGAGATTTTTTCGTGGGCCTGGAAGGATGATGCGCGCGAGGAAGAGAGGATGAAAAAAAAGAGAGAGAGAGAGTGGGAGGCGACGGCTGCGTATGATATGGTGGGGCGGCCCGAAAAGAGGGGTGCGTCTCCCTGTATGGGGTCGGGGTCGTCGCACGTTCTTGACGAGTCTGTCGACCCGCCAAGGTCCTTGGGCGCCTATCTCCTTCCTTCTCTCGCGGCCGAGCCGAGCGCAGATGGCCGACGACGATAACAGTAATGCTTCTTTCTTTTTTCGCGCGCGCGCGCTCGCTCGAGAGTATACGCGTTGAATCGTTTTTAGGCTGCTGAAGTATTTCGGTGATATAAATAGCGTGGGTGAAATTTTTGAGTATGTCTTGACTTGCGCTGGGTTCGAGGTGTCAGCGTTGTTGTTTTTGAGACGAGGATTGAGATTATTAGAGTTAATCGAAATTGTTTGGACGTCTGTCGATGTCGAAATTTGTTTCCTACGGATCAAACGGTTTTGTTGCAGTTAAGATTTTTTTTAACGTTGGAAAGATTTTTAAAAGTTTTTGGAAATTTAGCGTGATTGTCTGGTGTTTTAAGAAATAAAATAAAATTGTGGAGCAATAAATTCAGACTAGGAATATCTAGATGTTCGCGGCTGGTATTTGATCCGATTGGGGGTTCCGTTACCGATTAGAACTATTGCTATTATAGTATTCTTGGTTCTATACATTTCTCAAAACCTATTTTTTGGTATCAGCTTGACCTACCTCTGACTTTGTATGAATCAGCATCATTGTGATCCGACGATCCCTTTCGTATAGGATAAAGATTTTCATGGTATTCGGTCGTTTCATCTTGGAGGGTCACCACTGAAATACACGCGGCGCGATGTTTGGTCTTTTCTCGAGTAGGTACATGCGAGTTTGCTTTCCTTTCGCTTGAACTTGTCGTATATCTCTATCTGGTAGCCAATCTTTAGTGCTGCTTCTAGCTTTTCTAGATTTTGTATGTTGATCGTGTTCGGATCGTCAGAATGCTTGTTCTACTGGTTCCACAGAAAATTCCCAAAACTCGGTGTCGGTTTGGAGTAATCGCTACAATCTTCGTCAATAATTACTAATAGCTCTACAGTTTTGAGAAGATTTCGTTTTTTTTTTTTTTTTTCAAAACTTTAGGATTTGATATTGTCTCGAGTTTGGTAAAGCTTATTAATTAGTTATTTGTTTATATAAATCTTGTATAAAATAACGAAATCGTTACCTAAATAAGGAAAAGATTTACCGGAAAACCAATCCGAGTTTAAATTTACTAATTTTTACCAATTGGACATCGCTTGATAATGTTATTTGATACGCTATTTATTACAAAACTTAATAAATCTTGTTTGATTCCTTATTAACTCACTTAACATTTATTATATTGATTTTTAGAAAGGTTCTAGCACGATATTATTATTAAAAGTTTTTAAGATTCTTGGCACTTGTGTTATAGTTTGAAAACTACTATATTTTTGGCCTAATATACAGTTGTCTGAAAAAAGTATAAGATATACTTTTAAAACACTTTGATGAGACTGAAAAGTTTTGAAATAAATGTTATAATTGAACTAGTTTGAGTTAATAACTCTTAGCCAAGTATCAGAAATTTATAACAAGCTCCATTTAATACAGATTATGATGAAAAACAAGATAAATAAATAAAATTAAAGAAGTAAATATTTTTCACTATTGTTGATTTATACAATAAGAAAACACTGTACCTATCCAAAAAAACTACTGCTTCAAAAATAACAAAACTATCCATACAATCATTCTTTAACATCTCATCAATAACAAAAAAAAACTCGATTTTTCGTTCCTATAAAACTTTTTCACTATAAACAAATTTCTGCATTTAAATATTCCCGATTTAAACTTTTTCGTTTTTACCGTTAAATTTTGTTCGGCCAAGCGCGCGAGTTGGCGCTTTTATTTCAAGCGCAACCAGTTTCTCATCGATATACGTACACAGCGCTCTAACGAACCGGACACATCTCTGTCAGGCGCAACAAAATGCGCGATGAAAAGCAGCGACGAGAGAAACGCGCTGCGAATTATTTGTGAGTCAGCGCGGGGGCGCGCTGAACCTAACCTAGCACAACTTGGCGCAGCCGTGAGTGAGGTCGTTTGCCGGATTTTTGCATGCGAGTTCGACTTCGCAACAAGATATTTTTAAATTTATTTCTTATTTTTGTTTTAGAATACTCGGGAGGAATATTAAAGAATTTTATTTTGTCTTTATACTGTTATTTTTTAAAGAAATGAATTTTATTAAAGATTCACCTTTGTTGAACAAAGTTCGATATGATAAAGAATTATTATTAATTGAAACCCAAAGATCCCTTGGTATTTCCGCAACTGCTCCTGTATTGAATTTTTATAATGTACATCAGTTTCATTTAAAAGAAAAAATACTTTAAAGATTTGTTTAAAATTATATTTCTAGTATTTATTTCAAATTATAATACATAATATGCATACAGTGATCAAATTTCAATTACTCTGAATACTCCAGTAAAATTTAATTCAATAATTTCACAGTGATGTTTTCAAAATAAACATCAAAACTCCATAAATTCGCCATCACAAAACGCGTAAAAGCAGTTGAATGTAATAATATAGATAGGTGAACTATTTGCATCAACTTTTATACAGCACAGTGTAGAATGGCAATTTAAAAAGTACAAAGTTTTCAGTTAAACATCGTTTTAATTGCATATAAATTGAAAAATAATTTATATTTTGCAAACATTATTTTCATAGCACCACCTACACCTCAAATTTAGGACTACATAATTTTCACAAACAACAATTAGATTAATCATCCGTGATAAAAATGTCCACAGAGATTTTTTCTATTACCAAAATGAGAATATCAATAAGTAAACTGTGCAATTGAAAAAAAAGCTCCGAAACTCTGGCTTTCCCTCGTCATTTTGTGCCGGGCGCGCGCATATAGCCGCATCGATTTTTCCGTTACCGAAGCAGCCAGGTATTTTAGCTATTTTTTCAATAATTAAGGCTCTAAAGCGCGCGAGAAAAGCGTTGGCGGTGGCGGTAGAAAGAGGTAATCAGGGTTGCGTTCTCGAAAGCGCGCGAGCTACTCTGGCGGGCGGGAAAAATCGATTGCCCGCGCGCCGCGCGCGCGAGTCTTTCCGCGAAACAAGCGTGAATCAGCTGTTCTACTTTTTTATACGCTTCGCAGCCGTTTTAAACACTTCTCGCGCTCTTTTGCTCTCTCTTTCTCGCTCTTTTCCTCGCTGTACACTGTGGCCCTGGGCTTTTCGCGGCATTTCTAAGGATTTAAGACAGAGACAATGTTTTCTCTACTGTTAGCTTAGGCTGGATAGGATAGCGAATCCGTGCGTGAGTATTTTATTTCCGTTGTTGATTTCTAGCGGCTGAAAGGCGGTAGAGCTTTGTTTTAGGTGAAACTCGATTTAATTGCTGACATCACTTATTGCCAGTTAATGCTTTATAATGCTGTTTAATGTTCTGTTAATATCTAAGAAAATTATTATTTAATGGTCTTGCCTTTCTGCTAAATTTTGAACATCCATTGTGTATCAACCAGTGAAAAGATGAAAATTTTACTTTGTTCTTGTTTATAAATAAGTTTTTTCGATTTCATATTAATTTAGCAAAATAAATTATAGCTAGATATTAACACCGTTTTAACGAATCGAAAAAACAATTTGAAAACCTTCGCAGAATTTGACCTGATGACGAAGAACTCGGGCACTGTATACGCAACACGGAATCGCAGACGCACCGGCGTCGGTGCGACGTCAGCGCAATTTTTTTCGACCTTCGCTCGCGTTTTCCTAGGCCGCGACTGAATCCCTGCGTAAGTGGGTAGTTCTGGTTCCGCGCAAAACTTTAATATTATTATTGACCCGACGTAATAGCAAGGGACGAACGATAAGAAAATTCGATTGATTAGAGAAAGATGAGTAAGAATACAATTATCGCTGCCCGATAATGCGACGACGCGCGTAAGCCTAAATTTCGCAAAAGTTTTCACGCGAAAACTCGGTCAGCGGGGGAGACGCACCGGACTGGAATTATCGCATTGTGTGTGGGCCACGGCTGACGATGGCGAGTTACAAATTTAGCAAATGGTTTGGCTGGGCGCTGAATGGGATTGAGATTTTTCGAGATATAAGCTGATTACTTTGCCGCGGCTTGGCGGGCTGAACTTTTGTCAAAACTGTGACGAGCGGGAAATGATGTTTGTAGTTTGAAATTCAATGAAACGCAAAGTCGAAACTAGATTTAGGATTTACTCTAGAGTCCGGGCTTCATTTTTGACCTGAAAATGTTCGTAACATTTGATAACGTCATACTCGAATATGTCGGACAGCTTTCGAATGAAATACCCGTATGACTGCAGTACCTTACCTATCATAAACATCTCTAGAATTGGCGAATCTAAAAAGCATTAATTCAACGATTAAATTAATTTCCAGGGCCAAGCTCAATCTCTTGGAGTGAGATCCGAGGCAGCAGCAGCCACGCATCCAGGCAGGTCGGTGGCGTCGGGGGCCGACGTCGGGCTCCGAGTCGACGTGGCGGGCCCGCGGCAACGACGACGCCAAAGACAGCAAGAGCAAATTCACAGCGGCCAGGAGCGGCGCAACACCGCGGCAGTGGCTGCCCCACGATAAAGGACAGCACGCCCTAAGGGCGGCTCGCTGACTCGCAGCCGGCCCCAAAACTGGCGGGCAACCTGGCTCGGTCCCCCGTCGTAGCGGGTGGAGGAGGCGCCGGAGGAGGCGGAGGCGGTAATGGAGCCGCTGGGGGTGGCGCCGGCGCCAGCGGAAACGCGGCCGGCAATAACGCGCCGAGCGCCGGGAACAGCGCTGGGAACAATGGGGGAAACGCCGCTGCTGGTGCAGGAGGAGCGCAGGGCAGGCGAGCGGCCGCGGCGGCTGCTGCCCACGCCGCCCACGCGGCCGCGGCTGCGGTTGCCGTCGACGATTGGGAGGAGAACGATAGGTTCTCCTTCGAGGACTCGGATAGGTTTGAGGAGGATTCGCTGTGCAGCTGGAGGAGCGAGCCCGAGAGCATCTGCAACAATTGGAGAGGATGGAAGAGACCGATCACGGCCTTCGGCACCTCCAAGAAGTCGGCTGAAGGTGAGTTTTTTGGATTTATAAAATAGATTTTCGAGTTGCGTTAGGTTTTAAGTTAATGTTACTATATAAGGTAAAAGCGAAATGGTTTTTGAAATAATAAAAGTATTTACTAGTGTTGATGTTTCTACAAAAGGCTTTATAAGAGATTTATGTAGGATTAGAAAGTATTAAAATCGATACTCAAAACAGTTTTCGTAACCAGACTGCTTCAGTTCCATGTGTTATAATTTAAACAAAAGAATAGTTTAGTCTTTTTGGAAACGTTTGCAAGATATTTCAGATTAATTATTTTATAAATTTTCTTTTATAACAATTGTTAATATTATTCCATCTCTAGTAATTAAAAGCCGAAAATTACTTTTTTATATTCATTTGAATACTCTTTATTCTTTTATTGATAAATTTATTGGTTATTGAATAACATCTATAAATGATCAGATTAAATTATTTTCCAATTTAATAAATGGTACGAATGTAAAAACATTGTTATATTTTTTAAAATCACTAAAGTTTTTACGTTTAAATAAAGTCTACTTAAATTAATTGAAGATAATTTTTTTTATTTTAAGTATTACATTATCAATTAATTTGTTCTGTAAACAAAAAAAAAAAAATCAAACAAATAAAATAAGCAATACTTTAGCCATAAGTACTGTTAAAGGAAAGCGCAGGTGGCAGTTTCACGCAGCGACACATTGGCAAGCTAGCTCACACGAGAAAACAGTCTCACCTCTCTCTGTCTCTTTCAAGCACCCTTGTAGAAACCAACGAGGACGGGACAACTCGTCCATCGTCTCGGTGTGAGATGGGAATCTCCTTGAAAGTGTATCTCGTATTTCGAGCCTCCGGTCGTGAGTCGGGGACTTTAAACTATGCTGTCTCTTCGACGTCGCTATTGCATCGCCTCCGGGCGACGCAATTCATGCCTTTCGATTTCAAGACGAGCGTAAACATCGCGGGCTTCATTATTCGTACAATTGTACTTGAGGCGCTTCTCTTATCTTCAATAGTCTCTGTTTCTGAAATTACGAATATATAAAGTTTCGCTGTCGAAATCTTTAAACAAAATAAAGAAAATTTGTTTCTTTGTTTTGCTAAGCGAGAAATAAAATTGCGCTAAAATTAAAATAAAAAACATTCCTGCTTTATAGTTATATTTTCAAGTAAATTTCAATTCCGTAACATAATCTTTCCATTTGTTCCAAATACCAAGCTCGAGTCACGCTAGCAATCAGTATTTTCAGACAGCCGTTCTCTTTCTCGCTATTAGTTATTCTCAAATAGTTCTCACGAAGCCCCTTACCTCGTTCAAGATTCCAGCGTAATTACAATGACAAAGTTACGTTTTAATTTAAAGTTCGTAGGTGAAGTGAGCACGAGCGCGTCTAAATCAGCTGGTAACTCGATATCTCCTAGTGTACAATGTCGTTGTCTTCTTCATGAATTAAAAAACGAAGAGAGGGAAAGGATAGATTGCTACCTTCGACTCCAAATTTTTGGGAGAAAGGGGAAAGCAGGGTAGACAAATATAGATAAGACCAGTCGAAACAAAGAGATAAAGAGTGAGAAAAGATTAAAATACAAGTCTTTTAGTGTGGAAGATGGTCGAAAGAAGGGTAGAAAATGATAGGTTAAAATATTTGAAATAACAAAATTTTATAAAAATCCGGCGAAATAAATAGTTTAAAGAAAATTAAAATTTATACATACTAAAACCAGTGTATACTAGTAATTACTAATATTTTTTCCATTATGATAAGTTTGATAGATATGAATCAGTACTTATGGACTAATCGGATTGCGCAAAAATATACTTGAGATAAAGTATTTAATGACTACTATAAACTAGCTTGGATTAGATTTAATTTGATAAAAGCAGAAATTGATTCAAATAAAGTCATTACATATTTAACATCTTTTACATAATCAACGATATTCGTATTATTTATCGTATCTCACAAAAAAAAATTCTTGTTATGCATCAACATATTTTTCAACAAACAAACGTTGTTAATATCTTACAAAACCATCTTACACACATACTTAGCCGCTATCTCACGAAAGCTTCTCAGCGCTGGGGTAGCCTGTTGTACTTACACTTTATTGGGTGGAACACACATCAACCTACAAACGAGCATAGCAAAATGCGCTCTCTCTTCGCTAAGAGGCTGTAAGTGCGCGAATAACTGCTGGGCTGAGACAAAGGAAGGAAGGCGCGAAGGGAGCGACATCTTTTGGTGAATGACTCGTATTATACATGTATAGCGCACACACGTATACACGAGAGATGGAGAAAGATGCTGCAATCGATACTCTCACTCTTTCTCTCCCTCTCTTTGGCTCGCGAGCCAGAGTCTTTGCGAATGTGTGCGAGCGCGTCCGGGGTTCGATGTGCTAATGGCGAAACACCCTAAATAGGGGATATGCAAATTCTGATTCATTAACATACACGAGTCTCGGCGAGCGTTCTCTCTCCGGCTCGCTTTTACTTTTTCGTCTGTTTTTTGGCTCGCCCCTCGATATCGCGTGCGCTTTCTTTCTCATTCGGACTATATAACGAGACACTGTTTTGATTTTACATTCTTTTTACGCGCGGGCTATTATTTTCGGCTGGACTGGTTTTTGGGAGGAGGGATGCTTCGGTTTTTGTACTAGAGTAATTAGAAGATTTTAAAAATTTAAAGCAGCTTGCTAATGAACAGATGAGGATGTGATAAAAATAGTTTTATTATAAATAGTCGAGTTTGTTGAACGCTGGGTGATAAAAATAAGTCGCCGTGACATTTGGTTTATACTTAATGTCTCCGTGTAGCGGTTATCTATTTTTCAACGTGTGCCCTGATAAAATTGAGGATGATCTCTGTAAAATCGTATATACGCGAGTCAAGTCACGCACCAAGAAGCAGAATTAATTCTCGCTGTAAGGTGCATCAGCATACGTTTCCGTTAAAGGATAGAAATTGCGGGCAATACCAGAATATGCATTAGATTTATTTTTGACTCGCACCTAGTTTACATTTCAATTTGGTTTTAACATTTCTCTGTTAGTCGTGCTCGAATGTGAGTTTTATTTTAATGACATAACAGCTCTTGCGTTTATTGCAGATCATTAAAATATGAATATTTCAATCGTATTTGCGCAACTCGAGATTGCATCTTTGAGTGCAAAATTTATCGTTTATTTACCACGCCGACAAGTTCGTAGTATTCGTCTTAAGACGACCGACCTAATCTTCTCCCATGTCTAAAAATATCGTTGGCCGGTGTTTACAAATGTACTAACTTCGCGCTGAATTCGCGAGCGCGCAATCTCACTTTTTATCTGCACTTTATAGAGTAAAATTTCGCGTGGAATTGCGCGATGTTACTATGATACATTATAGACGTACATGTATGCGTCCGGCGCCGACAGACCATTGGGACTTAGCGCCAAGGTTTACGATTCAACGAAATAACGCACCTATTAGTGGATAGTTTGGAGAAAAATAATTTGGTTTTGACAATTAAATGCATATAATTAATTAGGTTAGTTTCTGTAATAATAAATCGAATTAAAAATGTTGATTCAACTAAAAATGTCACTAAAATAATTGTTGAAACCTGAAAATATGTAGTTGTTGTAATTAAAGTAGTGATTGACTCAATTATAAAATTTTGGAATCTCAAAATAATTACAATTAGTAGCTGAAGCAAATAATTAGTGATTATTTCAATGATGGATTTTCTCTGTGTAAGAGATGATTTTTAATTAATCAATTTAAAAATAAAATAATGAAAATATCTAATGACTCATTAATTTATTATAAAATTTTGAGGACATTCATTTCAATTTTAATTAATTTATTAGTCATCATTGTGAATATTAGAAACAAATGACTTGGAACAAATTCTGTGAATTGCTTATAAAAGCTGGCCAACTTTCCTATGCGCTGTCAGAGAGAGCTTCTATAACGGCAGTGCGTCGAAATGATGTCACTGTTTAACACTTAACTGTATATTTTAGACAACTATTCATGATAGCTTACGTTCGTTGACCGAACATTGACCGGTCATGCTTCAAATTGTAATAACTAATACAATTGATTAATTAACCTTCATCATTCTCTTTATTAATAAAATTTAGAATATAATTTCAATTCAAAACTTGCTTATTTATTGGATACCTTTTTTTCGAAAAAGTACCCTTCATTCATTTTATTCATCTAGAAGAAAACAGAGTAAAATTTTTTTGTTCACGAAGTAAAGTAGAATGCGACTAAGCAATGAATAGCAAATGAGCAAAGAGTGAGGAGTCCCAAATGGTGGCATTTGTTTTCTCTCTAGCCCTTGCAATTCATTTTATACGACCCGCGCGAGCTCACTCCACCTCCGCAGCGGCGATTTTCCTTTCGACGAGAATAATACGGGCTCGACAAGGAGGAAGAAAAAGCGGATAGAGGAAAGAGAATATAACGGGGCGGAAATTCAGAATGAAATTTCCTGGTTTTGAAGTGTGACGTTAGTTGGTTATGTACACGTCTCTTATACTGCAAAATGTATTGATAAATTTGTCAGGTGTGTGACTAATTTTGATAGCGTCTCTACCGACAGGACATATTTTTTCCATATATATTAATGAACTGTTTCAAGTATTCTTTTTACTATTAAGATGTAAACTGCATTTTATAAAAATTTTGTTTAACTCAGGTCTGAAATAACTATTTTTCGCGTCTAAAAATAGCATAAGTCACATATTTCTATCGGGGTTTGAAAAAAATAATATAAATTTCAACTGATTTTTTTAATGATCAGAAATATGTGATCATCTATTTAATTTTCTCACGATCTCGGCGGAAAAGTATGATGTAGGAGAAAAGCTGTTTATGACAATCTATCAATTACTCTAATCAGTGAGCTAGGAAATTTATTCATCTAGGAAAAGATCAATTGCCCAAAAATACTAGTTTCAATATCGTTTACAAAATTTATTGTTACCTGTGAAGATACATATATAGTCGAACATATAGATGATTACAGATAGAATTAGATAAAATTTATAGAAAACGAGATTAATAAATGATTTTTTTTTTCATGTATTCACATTGTTTTTAAAAATTCGCAGGCTGAAACAAAATTAATACTTAACTGCTTAACGAAAAGTTGTTCATCACGTTTATTTTTTTTACCGTTGCATAAGTTAACATGAAACGCCCTTCACGTGCTCCACTTTGTCTTCGTGCACAAGTATATATTTTAACCCTCCACCATTGATACATAGGCTTGGGATATTCGCTTGCGAAAAGTCGGCCAACGCTTACGGCAGCTGCCATTCGCAAATGCATTAAACGAAATATTTTCAGTTTTTTTTTATTTTGCATACGAATTGGCAAGTGGTTCAAATTGTTGAATTTGCAAAAATAGTTAATTTTGACATTGATGACCTATCATAATTTATAAAAATATTTAATAATATAAAATAAAAGTCAGGTTAAGATAGAATTATTTTTTTTATGAACACTTTGTTTTAAATTTTTCATAAATAAGGGAATAATTTTCCATCTTTAATTTCATTTTTTCAAAGTATTTTAGTAAGCATTTTAAGGGTGGTACTTATGAATGTAAGATAACTCTGTAAAACCAAAAATAGCATATTGCTTCAATAAATTTTATAATAGGATGCAATTTTCGGAATTTAAGGAATGAAAAAAAAAAGCAAACGCGTGTATTTTTCATCAAATTCTGAAATTTAATACCATAGTCAATAGGCATGTATACCATGGAAAAATATAACCGGTACAGTAGTATAGTGGTTGTAGCGTATGCGAAATTAGGTCCTGTCGTGACAGTGATTGATGTCGTCGCCCGTCCAGCTCGTGAGCGAAATCGCGCAAGCTAACTAACTTGTTTCGAATTATCGTGATGTTGAGTAACGGGCTAATCCGTTGGTGAATTTTCACCTGGGCAACCCTTCGTTGCCCAATGAAATTACATCTCTCTGCAGCCGCGTAATTGCTTTTACGCATTAGCTTATTTTTGAGCTAAAATTGAAAATGAGTTTTCGTGATGAAATTATTTTAGTAATTAAATATTGTAGCAATAAAAAAATGGAAACTACATTTATTAAACATATTAAAATATATATTGATCTCTAATGAACCAATATTGATATACAATTTAATATGTAAAATTATCCGCAAAATATAGATTTATTTTTGGAAATTTAAATTTATTAAAATTTAGAGTAATATGAACAATAATAATAATTATAAGATATTTGATTCTAATTCAATAAAATAAATATCAATAAATGAAATCACACGTCTTAGATCACATTTTGAAAAGTTTAGTTTATTAAAGTGTAAGATTACATTTTAACAAGATCAGTTTAGTAACTGACGTAATCAGTTTTATAAGGGGTAGTTAATCCACAAAAAATATTTCAATGTCATGCAATTTCTGATTTCTCATTTCGTATTTCTTCTGATCTAACGCAAAGGTTTATGCACCTACGTAACGAGCGTGCAATTCGCGTAAGATCAACCTTGGCTAGTGAGAGTTAAGAAGAAAGAAGGAGAGAGAAAGACCTCGATAATATTCCTTTGAATCGGCTTGACCTCGACTTCTGATAAATCAAGAACCAGCTCGTGAGTTGAACGCGTTTACAGCCGACTCGCTAACCGAGATAGATTAAGCCTATAACACTAATGTATAAATATCGGTACTTTCGAACTTTTCTAGTTCATGCTGTGCTTATCTTTGGAGTAGATAATGTGACATTCCTGCACATGTGACAGTTCTATTATAATATATTAAAGAAATAGTTGCTTGTTTATCGATGCAAAAAGGGTGTAGGCGCTCAGATGACTGCCCTTTTACATACCATTAAAATGCAGATCTTTGATTCGTCTGGGCTCTGCGTTTAGCCTTGCTTGTGAATTATATATGTATATTATAGTCGTACATACACGCCGGCCTCTTACTGCTTACGAACAATGAACCATTTATATATTCGTTTGATCTTGAATTTTTTGATATCGATTTTTGCTTGAAGACAAATGGTACGTAAATCGTAGGGTCATTGTGGAGAAATTATTTTCTACACACAAAAAAATGAATAAATTTTGTATAAATATAAACTATTTGATATTTCGTTTATGACACAGAATTCGAGTTGTTTTCACCTTGTTAGCCTGCACTGCTTTTATAGAGCAACATAATCCTAGGCAAGGTATCCACATATAAAGTAATCTAAAGGAATCTTTGAAAATTGCGTCTTGACCTGATTTTCGAAATTGGGTAAAATATTAATATTTAGAATTTTCGGAATATACCGTCTTTCAGCAACAAATTAGCAACAAAATATGCCGTTTGAATCGATCCGATATCTTAATTTGGTT
>UELX01002000.1:0-35782 GCA_900480035.1 Eupelmus urozonus
AATATTACCTTTCTAAATTTTACTTTTCTAATATTTACCTATCGAGATTTTAACTTTCTGAATTTCTGACCCCGCCCACCACTATTATAATTTTTTCAAAGATTCTTTTTTTAATATAACAGAAGTCGATACTAGATCTCTTAAATCACATTTAAACCAAGAAAATTTTCTAAAAAACCCCATCGCAACTCAAAAACCAAATAAAAATTGATAACCCCGCCTAGACCAAGCAACCCTCTCCCACAGCATCCCACTATTTATTCATTATCCTCCTCCGCAACACAAATCATCGCAATTGCCATAATCCCCAAGCCCGACGCGCTCGAGCGCAAATCCCGGAAAATTTATTCGCGCGACAAACAAAATCCCAGCCCGAAAAAAGAAGAAGCCGCGCGCTCGCTTCACGCTATACACGCGCCGGAGAACCAGCCGGCACGGAACAAGCTTTAGTAACTCGGGGGCGCGGTAGCTTCGCGCCACGAGCGCGCGACTCTCTCTAATCCCGGCGGCACGCTAAGCCGCTTCAATAACAAACTGGCTAATAGGCCGAAAATCGTCGGCAAACACAGAGCGAGAGAGAGAGGAGCAGAAGCCCTCGGCGCGCGCGCTCGTTCAATTGGTTTATCCGGCCGGAATTCTATCTGCGGAAGCAGCCCTCGCGCAATTAACTCCGGCTAGCTCGCGGGCATTCCCGCTCTCTGCCTCTCTCTATCTCTCTCCTAAACCTTCCGCGAATTATAATTCGACGCGCGCGCTGTGTTTGCTCTTTAAATACGAGCAGCGCTGTCTCGTGGGAGGATCGGCTGTATTATTATTAGCCGAGTGCCGATAAGAATCGGGCGATTGTTTGACTTCAATTTCTGGGGAGGGACTGCGCAGTTGGGTTATTATGCTTGAAGGAGACGTCTCGGTTTAATCTTTCTCATTCGCCGAATTTCACTGTGGACGTTGGGTTAAAAACGTTACGCGAGGGAATTGTTATCGCTCGGCTGCTTTTTTCCGCGGATCGCGGCGGGCGGTCGGGTTTGCGGAATATCGATAATGCGGAGGAGAGTACGGAATTTCCGAAATTCGTAACTCCTCGGGCCGAAGTTGCTGGAGTGGAAGATCATTCGGTATGAGGCGAGGAGGGGGGAGGTGGAATTGAAACGGGCGCGCGCCTGTTATCTCTGGGAGTGTGAAATTAGGAAGGCTGTTTGAGTAAATCATCGGGATCATTAAGTTATATCGCGGTTGCGGTTTAATTAAGTATATGTGATACGCGAGAGATATTGATTTTCTCCTTGGGTAGAAGTAAAAAGTAAATTGTAGCTGTAAAGTTGATAGTAATTTCTTAATTTCAAGAAAATGAGAAAATATTTTATGTGAAATCGAAAAGACATTTTTTATCAATAAACTGTTCGAGATATACGTTTGTTTAATTAATTTGAGTCCATCTGTTAATTATATATGTGGCATTCGAAACTGACCCGGTAACCTTTCAATCAGCAGGTAATAATTACCTAATGATCTAAAAGTTTGAAAAACATTGATTTTACGTTCTAAAACTTTTATCAAGCATTCAGCAATAATTAACTAACAATCAAAAAGAATAAAGAGCATTAATTTTACCTTACAAAATAAACAAAATTTCATAACAACCAAAAGCTCAACTGTAAAAGACCCCAAAAAAATAGTTTACTCCGTCAACACCTTAAAAGAAAAGAGCAGCCAAGTATCAAAAAACTCGAAACTAATAAAACGTTGACCCCGCACCAATAGCAGCCCGCGGATCGCGGAAGGAAGTCTTCTCTCAGTACGAAAAGGCTGTCTTTTCCGCGTGGCAATATACGTCCCGGCGCCGAGAATTATAGTAAACCGAGTGGTCCGATAGCACTCGCCGCTGCAGTCTTGCGGGCCTGTTTCTGTTGCGCTGCTCGCGGACTGCCTCTGCAAATGGACCGAAAGTACACAGTACGTATATTCTTCAACTTTATGCGCGAGAGCGACGTCTGACTTTTTATAGTTCGAGAACTCTCGAGTTTCGCCGACCGCCTGACTCCTCGAGTGTGTATATACCTATGCTCTTGAAGAGACGCGCGCGCGCCGGCCTCTGGCTTTCCTCGAGAGCTAAGTGCACAAGCGGAATCTAAATTCCGTAAACATTGTGCGAGATGCTGCTATGCGGAAGTGGATTCGCGCTTTCTTTAAAAGGAGCTTCGGGATGTTGTTTTGAAATTTTGTATACGGGTGGGTTTTAATTTTATTACGCTTAATTGTTCAGTATTATGGAGTGGGCTTTTTGTTTGATTTTTTAGTGTTTAAAGGTATTTTTATAAAATGTTTTATTTTGTGAAGCACGCGGCGGAGCTTTCGGTGCACTCGAGCGTTCCAGTATTGGCATTTCAACCTCGATATATTTGGCTTTAATATGAAATGAATTTTTGAACATACTTTGAATGACTGAAAGTTTTCGACGATGGAATTTTAACTTTGATTTTCGGTTAAAATATAAAACTATTACTTGAATTTTATTCTTTAATTAAACTAAAGAAATATTTATAATATTCAAATTAATTTTTTTTTAATATCTGACAAAATGATGATTTAATAATAAATTTGTATAAAAACTGTTCGATAAGCCTTATTATTATTATATATATTAAATTATACCCAAAAATACCCACTATTCGAATCAATGATTCTAAGCACTGAAGAACAAGCTTCCCAAAATTACGTCGAAATCAGGCGTTCCCTTTGTTCTCCCTCACTACCCTCCCATTATCGAACGATAACACCTCCGAAATCTCCAACCCTCTCACCCCCACCCCACCGCGACCCTCGTTAACCCAAAATTATGAAGACCCCCATCCAATCGATCCGCAAAAAAATTTATCTCGTCCCTCTCCATAAATAAATCTCGCCCCGTACCCGCCCAAAGCGCGTCGCCCCGCGCGCTCGAACTACCCCGCATAAAGAGGCCGGCTCCATTCAAAGGAGCCGCGAGCTGAAATCGACGACTCCTCGGCGCTTTTTTATCGGGAATCGCGCGCGCATCGCCGGAAATAAAGACGCGCGCGCGTCCGCCAGGCAGTAAAAGCCGCGTACGTGCTGGTGCACACGTGTAAGGAGAGAGTGCCACGTCCGCTCCATGAAAAGAGCATTACTTTTTCACGAGGCCCGCGCGACTCGGCCCGTGTAGTTTCGCGCCGTCTCGGCACTTTTAAAGGCTGTATTAGGAGTAATGTGGCCGCTGCGAGCTGCCCTTTTAAAAGCGCTCGAACTCCGCCGGCTGCTGGGATGAATGAGGCGTAAGGGAGGAGAGAGCTGCTGCGCTCGTTTTTATTTTCATGTCAGGGCAAAAATCGCTGAGCGGGGATTTTCGAGGGAATTATCGGCTGGTGGATGTAGTGGGTAGGCTCGGGGGTGGCCGATCGTTCATATGTAAGTTGTAAAAGGTGGAAGTTTAAGAGATGCGTTGCCGGAGTTTGATGCTCGAAGATACGAGGGAATAAGTTGGAAAGCGCTCGTTTAAAGTAGAGTTCCCAGGCGGGAATCTAACGGGAAAGTTATTTAAAACGTTGAGTAACATCTACTACTAACTTCTAAAAGTATAAAATAGATCGCAAGCAATCGATAATAGAAAAAAATCTAAATCAACCGTACCCCTCGCTAAATTCAATTAAAAAAAGCCACTGTTCGATCCCAAACGCTACTCATCACCAACAGAACGCTACCCGCGAGTCCCATCTCATAAAAAGCCCAAAAAAACTCCCAGAAAGATCCCAGAGAAGACAGAGCGAGCAAACAGTCATAAATATAAAGAAGCCACGCGCGCAGGCCATTATCCAGCTGCAGAAAGGGCATCCATAACGCCGCATATCCAGAGAGACCAAACGCCTGACCCACTTCGAGCGCTTATTTACACGCGCCGGCACGTGACCCGCCAGCCCGCGGCCGGCTTTATACGACATAATCCCCGAAACCCGTTCCGCCGACTTGTACATGGACAACTTTCACGTTTATAGTTTTCGCTTTTCAATTGCCGAGGGGGGAGACCCTCTTGATTCGAGCTACGACGTTTTTTCTTTTTTCGTACGCTGGGCCTTCGGTTTCGGGAGATTATCGCGCTGGCATCGGGGTTGATTCGATCGGCCCGTGAGCGAGAAAGCCAGCCGGGGATTTCGGACGGTTAGGCAGGCTGAATGGGCATTGTTTGTTTGTGAGAGGTGTATGTCGGGGCCTTCTGTTTGGCGTTTTGTAGGGAGTTAAAAATGAGGCTGGATTTCTGAATGAGATTCGTGAGGGTAATGAAATAAAGTTATTCGGGGATTTATGAAGCCGGGATTAAGACGCTAGTTTGGCTGAATTTCCGCAGCTGCATAATGCGAGGTTTATTATAATATGCTTGGTTGTTCGCGCGATGATTTATTTCTTCTGAAGTCTTCCGGCGACGGCTTTGTGTTTGCTAAAGGTGTACAAATTCATGAATTTATCTTGGGGATAATTTATGGGGAAGAAGGAGACGATTTGTTGAATAATAATGCATCACTGGAAAATTTATTTGATTCAAAAGGAAATTAATTCTCGTTTTAATTAAATACACCCTAAACGCAGAACTGTTAAATTTTGAAGTAAAAAGTTTAAAATCTACATTTTGATCTTTATAAAAGTTTAAAATATAGGTTTTAAATCTTAAAGTAGCTTTTACTTATTTAATTTAATATCATTAAAATTTATACTGTGAGAGATGAAAAAAATTCTAATATAAAATAAGTGTAGTTCACTACACGATTTCGCTACAATCTTTCTACAGTAGTATCGTTGTAATATTTGACCAGTATTTTATAACAATATTATTATAGCGTTTGTGTTATATACTTCTACAAGGTTGTTAAAGTTATGTTGCTGAAATATTTATAAAATATTGCTCAGACAAATAATTGTTAAAATGGTACAATGATGCTTTAAAATCTACATTTTTTAAGCTTTTATAAAGATTAAAATGTAGGTTTTAAACTCTTTATTTCCAGATTTCGCTCTTTTGAGTTTAGAGTGTATTAAAATTAATGATACATGAAATTATATATCCCTAATTATGATCAAATTAATTTTATCGTTGTGAAACAAAATTAGGGACTATTGCAATTCTACTTTAACACCACTCCCACCGCGTCTTTACATTTAAATACAAGATCTTCTTCGCGTGGGGAGCTCGTTAAGGGAAATTTGAATTTCGACTCGAGAGTGAGTGCGTCGGACAATAGTTAAAATACTGTCCCGGGAGGGGGTGGCGGCGTCGCCAAATATCTTCTGGAAAACTTTCCTGCCACGCATTTCTCATCCCGCCAATTTGCACATTTTACGCTCACTTTTCTTCCCGGCTCTTCCTGGCGCTTTCAGAGCACGCCTCTCCGACCTGGAGCGAGAAAGTTTTGCATTTTCAATCGACCCAAAACCGGAGAAAGCGCGGGAGGGAGAAGCCAGCCCGTAATTTCTTTAAACAGCGAGATTTCGCGTGAGATTAAACTTTTGCGGGATTACAACTGCGGCGGGGGACAAACTTCGGCCACTCGAGATGTCGTTTACGGAAAAATGAGATCGTTTAATTTCTTTGCCAACGAGAAAAATGGTCGTCAGATCAGATTCGCTGGAGGCCTGCATGTCTTTAGTACATAATCACACGCCGAGATTACAACTTCGAATTAGTATATACGCTAACAAACAAGTTTATCACAGCCTTCGGCAATAACCCAAGTTATTCAAACTTTTTTCACCTAAGCGCAAAAGCATCGTTCCATCAAGCACGCCACGCACGAGCGAGTAATAAGAATGCCAGATATATACAGCACACCAGGCAGCATTAAAAACGCGGGCTCGCTTTTTGCGAAAACCACAGCAGCGCACGAGCGTTCCGCAAAAAAGGGCACAATTAATCGCATGCAGGCGCCTTCTCTCAAGTGCGCGCAAGCTCGGCGCCGCCGCTCGGTAGCTTAATTCCAGAGGCAGTCGACGACAGGCCGCGCATATAGCCCCCTATAAAGCCCGCTCGCCTTAAAGAGTTTGCGCGCTCGGGTGGAAGCGCTACGCTATCTATATTCGCCGGGGTTTTGGCGGGCCGCCAACAATAGCTGTTTCGCCACGGTTATATCTCACTCCCCATGGCAACCCATAACAAACATAAGTGAATTATGCCCGAGCTTGCGCGTGCCGGCGTTCGATGCTTTAACGCTACTGCTGCTTGCCGTAACTATAGTGCCGCCACTACTGCCTGCGTTTCGGGAGCGTTTGGCGCTCTCACTCGACATTGGCCCCCCGACCGCTGGCCTTAATGTGCGGCCTGTGTTTGCAGCGCGCTCGCCGATGTGTAATTTCTTTTTTTGGCAGCCTGGGAGATGGGTTAGAGGGCTCTTAGTTTTCATTTATGGGGCTTATGGAGATTTATGACTGGGTGGAGGAGAGTAAGTGGATGTTGGAGCAAGGATGCGAATTCGTAGCTGTGAATTGTTGATGTTTCTGAGGACGCTGTCAGTGCGTCGTCAAAAAGTGAAGGTTTATTGTCGAGTTATATCGTCTGTGTAAAATGAAAATAGTACCATACACGAAATCTCAAACAATCAACAAGCAATTTTTCAGTCCGCCAAGCAAAACCGAATAAATATCCGAGCCTCCGCGAAAATAATTCACCCCTCAGCCGAGCCGCAATCAATAAAAGCGCTAATAAAATACCTCGATCGAGCTAACGCGTGGGGGCACTCGCTGAACCCTTTATCACCGAGCTCTCGCTCCTGTCTCGCGCTTTCTCTCTCGTTTGTCCCTGCGCGCGTCGCGACGCGAAAAGCAGTCATACTTGCCGTCTGTTTTTGCCGAATGGTTTATCGGCGCGAGCTTTTTTTCGCGCGCTCTTCCCAAATTGCTTCGCGAGCCCAAGCGTGATTTGCAATCCCGCGTGAAAGGAGCCGACGCGATGAATCGCCGGCCGAGCGATTGCTCTTCTAGCATTTATTGAACTTTATTCGCGCGGGCTGATTCATTGGCGAGTGGTTGCTGGACACTGAATTTACGGAATGAAACTTGCCACTTTGAGGCGGTGGCTGATGCGAGCTGCGACCAGCCCCTGGCGGAGTGGTTTGTGATGGGCTTTTTGGGGATTAGTTGATTGGTGCAGGTTTTGGATGATGAGTGTTCGGGGTGGAGTTTTCAATTGTTAGTGAATTTTGGAAAAGAGAAGTCTCAGTTTTTTTAGAGTAAGCCGTTGAATTTAAATGAAATTTTTACTTCACTCTAGAAGCAAATAAAAGAAATGATGAATTTTTCATTTCAGAGTTTTGGAATGGAAAAAACTTTTTTCATAAAAAGAATATCTTTTTATGATTAATATATTTTTACTATGTGCAAATAAAACCTTATCTTATGATAATATAAATGATCTTTCTAGTTCTGAAGACGTGATTTTGGTTGAAGCTTATTCTAGGTACAATCTGCACCAATTTCGCGTATAAATAGAATACGGAAGCGTTAGAACCTGTAGCTTCTAGGCGGGATTTTCTATTTTCTAAAAATACCTACAGGAAGCACTTAAAGTGCATTCATTTAAGTTACCGTATAGCTTTTAACTTGAATTACCAAGTGAAAACTTCATTACCTCTCGAGTGTCAGCAATAATTTTACTTCACTTGCTCTGGTAATCTCATTAAAACTCGTTCATTACATTCACATCGTTCAACCTACACCCACATCCAACGCAGCAAACAATCTCCATTTAATTAGTCAAAGCTAATTAACAAACACGCTTTCTCAAACTCCACATCACAGCCATCAATCCCGAAATAAAAAAATCCTCAATCCCATCAAATCCAAAACATCAATTCCACTCATTAAACCTCCGCACCTCTCCATAAACCATCCACTCTGTGATCCCGTCAATTTACCCATCTAACAAAATCGGCCCAATCGCTTTCCGCGCTATAATTGACTTTCCTCGCAGAAAATCTTGGCGGGACACACCCGCGTAGTTCGAAGAATCCGGCTTGTACACGTCCGAATCCCCAGCCGTTCAATCCGCTCGATTTGGTATACACACGCGACGCGTCGGCGTCGGTTCTCTCTCTCTCTCTCTCTCTCTCTCGTCCTTCCGCCTCGACGCTCGCCTCCAGCCTAATCATCGTTTTCTCCTAGCCCGAGTCGTTCTGCATTTCCTGCGACTAATCAAGTGCGAGGAAGGGTATAAAGTGAATGTAGATGAAGGTGCCGGCTAGACGCGAGGCTTCCAGGGCTTATTCAATTTATTGCGCTTTCAAGAGATGTTTTTCTGTTCGATATGTTTTTAGGCGGGTGATTTGTGGATGGAGATTTCAATAAGTTGGTGGAATTTATGAGGGAAATTTTTGCTTTTGATCTAACAGCTTTATTCGAATTTGTCATTTTAATTTATACTTGAAATACTTCGTTCCTACGTGTGTCACTCAATATTTAATTAAGAAACGTTCCAAATCAGCGTCCCCGCCCGTAAAATTCCAAGCACGAGTAAAAACGCGAAGCACGCCACTTTGCCCCGAAAAAAATCCAATTAAAATCAATCTAAACTCCGAGCAAATAATTAATCGCTACAAAACGCCCGAGCGACTTCCAGCCTCGATTAAAAAAAAAAAGACCAACTCGCGCGCGCGCCAGCGAAGCGCTACATCCCTTTTTAGTTAGGGCGCTCCTCGCTGCGACGTCCGCTCAATCGCGATAATTGCATTAAACTGTTTTGCGAAACGACGAGAGAGAGCCGGTGCGTTCCGCTCTTTCGTTTATTAGGCTACTGCTCTCTGCGACCCCTGCCATTCGTACACACGCAAAACAGAGGGGGGTGAGACGGTAATCCGAAATAAATTGCCGTCCGCTCGCTCCTTTTTTTTTTCACTCTCTCTCTATCTCTTCCCCCACGGGGATAAAGCATTCTCGCTTGTCATCGGCTGCGATTCCGACAATCATGCTCTCGAGTGGTCGTCCGGGCAGGTATATACGTCTGCAGTCGGCTTGATATTGGAGCGCGCTTATCGTGCTCGCAGCCGGATTAGACAGACATGTGCGAGCGCGCAGTCCGAAGAGGAGGTCGTGTATTACGCGGCCCCCGAGTAGTCGAACCTTACTGTGGCCTCTCTGTGTCTAGCTATTGTGCTTTAAGGGGGAGGGGGGAGTTTCGGGGGGTCGAGGAGTACATCGCTCGGACGCTGCTGTTGCAGCAGTATGATTGTCGGATATGTGCAAGGTGGGCTCCTCGTCTGCTTGCAATTTGGTTGCTGCAAGGAGTGATGGGCTGGGTCTGTGCTGTTCGGTTGGTATAGCAAAAACTGCGGAGTAGGAGGGTATTGTGCAGGATGTATTGTGGAGACGAGGGAATTTGATTAGTTGCATAATGGATAATATTTTAATATATATTTGCATACAGCGAAATGTTAACTATTTTGATGGTTGTTAGTAATACGATATTAAAAGGTTACGTTTTCGCATTTAGCATATATTTAAATAATAGATTGCAAAATTTATGTACTCACAATGGAATTGAATTTCCAATTTATTCTAAAACATACAAGGGTTAATTAAATGCCAGGACAGACGGCAAAATTCTATGATACCTAGTTTTCAAATCATTCTACAGTTTCGATACCTAAATGACCCTACATATTAAAAACTTTATCTACCCGAACGTTCATCGATCATGAAACCGCTACAGATAACGATCCATAAACGCACCCAAAACAAGTCTTCCCGCATTCCCACGAAATAGCGCGCCATCAACACGAAATCCTCAATAAGCCCGAAAACGACACAGAATCGACCGCAATTGCAGCGCACCGCCCCATCACTTCCAGCAAATACCCCTCCCGGTATGTTATACCAAAGTGCTCTGCGGATTCATATACAACAGCGCAAGCAGTTGCCACACGCACGACAATGCCTATGCCCAGCGTTTGTGCGCGGGCGCCCGCGATATTCGACTATTATACTCAGCTGTACAGCGTACATATTCCCTATATATATACACGGAGGAGCGCACAGGAGCCTTCGACTGTTGGTGTTGCGTATATATACACTGACGAAGGGAAGGGGGGGCCAAGCCGACGTGTACACGGGAACTCGAGGGGTTTGGCTGACTGGCGCCTGGGTTTATCTCTCCACCCCATCGTCGTCTACGGGAGACGCGTGCCCAGCTACCAGCCTCGCGTTTTCTCGATCTTCCCAGCGCCTCTTTTAATTGTGTTTTCGGCGAGCGCTCGCGTTTATTTACACGCTCCTCTCGCCGGCGGCGCTCTTTGTCTCTCGGGCTCCACTTTATCGCCGATTTTTCGCCCTCCGCTTATTTCTCCAGCCGGATTTTTCCCTCTGTCTTTCTTTCTTTCTTTCGTCTTTTCGTCGTATCCCGCCCCTTCTATCTTTTTTCCTCCTCTCTCACTCTCTCTCGTTCGCGGCAACGATTTTAATTGCCCATGAATCAAGCCTCGTTTGTTCCGACTGCGCGCGGTTTAAGTGATGTGTACACGCGCGCGCCGAGTGAAATACTGCAAGCGCAGGCTTGGAATTATTTTTCTTGCGCGAGTATACGTTTTCTCTCCGCGAGGCTATACGTACGGGGCTGGCTGAAAAAGAGCCTAATGGATACGATAGTATTTGTCGAATATCGCGGCTGTCCCTCAAGCGAAGAAACTGTGATTCGCGCGGGAACTTTGGTCCTATAATCGTAATACGCGTCTTGGATGGGCAGCATTGCGTATTTATGGCGCGAGGCAGTCGTATTTTTCAGATGTTTATCTGCCGAATCACTTTGCTTGGGGGAAGAATGTCGCGCGGGCTAAAAGCCGCTCTGTTTTGCACACGATCTCCGCTCGCTCGGTGTCTCTAAGCACACTTAGCTTTTAGCGAAAAATACGTAGGGTTTGTTTTTCTTTCTTTGTATGATTCATCCAAGATACACTCGATATAAAAAGAGCGTCAAATTTTTATTATGTTGTTTTTGTTTTCTTTTTTCCTGATTTGTGTATGTTACGTTGTTGTGCTTATATTTTTAATTCAAGATTTATAATTCTGGTAACTGTACAAAGTATAATTAATAATAAACAATAGACCCAAAGCTAAAAAGTTTGACTAATATTTTTTTACGCCCTGACCTTATTTTTCCAACTCTTAAAACCCTCTCACACTCCTAAGAGCCACGAAAAATAACATAAATAACACTCAAGAGTTATTAATTCAACAAAGGCAAACGTAATTAACGCGCCGCGCCGCACATCTCGCCGTCCCCTGAAAATATATCATCGCTCGCGCTCGAGAGGCCCCACACGTACGCGAAAAGCCCTGAATTATAATTAATGAACCTTCCACAAAAACCCAACACCCTCAGCACACACATCCAACCTCCCCCATAGACAAAAACCCGTATCCTCCCTAACAATGTCAGCGACGCTAATTTTTTCCCGTCAAGCGTCTCGTCGCGGGAAAAATCATCCCTCATTCGTGACCGTGCCGTATCTCCCCGGCAAAAAGCAGCGCCGTACGTCTCGGCGCGCGTCGGATTGATTTTATTTTGCTCCTGGCTTTGAAAAAAAGAAAAACTCGCGCCTTCTTTATCCGCTCGGCGATTGTCAGACCGGCGCGCGCGCGCGGCTCCCATGGGACGCCATTATCCTGATTTAGCATCGACGCATCGGCTGGCTCGGCGAGGAGGGAAAACAGGAGCGAGAGAGGCTAGAGATGTATAAAGGAGAATTCAGAGCGTCTGGGCCTGACAAGGAGCTATACGGCGCGAGGGTATAAGAAAAAATGCAGCCGGGTTTGGGTATGAGAGAGTGTTTTTGGTTTGGTTTATTTTGAGAGCCGGGATGGGAGCATAAGTCGGGCTTCGGAAAAATTAACGCGTGCGACTGACGTTTTTCCGGGCCTCGGGGCGATTTACCTTGGCCGCGCTGGGGATTTCCTTTTGTGCGGACTGCGAAGGTTTATGCGAAGTTGGAGCGAAGTTTTTTAAGGGACTTGGGCGCCGGCGAACGTACCTGCTGTGCTTCTGCTTACTTGGAAATGCAGGAAAAAGTATTATAGGATTTACTTTTGAAGACGAAGTTTTGTTATATAGAAGTACTAAATATTTTCTTCGATGATTATACATAACAATTTTAATTATAAGGTTATTCGAAATGTAAAATAATTT
This sequence comes from Eupelmus urozonus, assembly GCA_900480035.1. Classification (NCBI taxonomy): domain Eukaryota; kingdom Metazoa; phylum Arthropoda; class Insecta; order Hymenoptera; family Eupelmidae; genus Eupelmus; species Eupelmus urozonus. Next base: position 12,170 of record UELX01002000.1, read on the forward strand.
TAGTATTCTATTCGATCAGCAATTTGACAGCCAAAAAAATTCTCAACAAGCCGTTCACATAATACTTGTAATTATCTCGCAAATTACGCTCGAAGTAACAAAACCGAGCGCCAATCAAATAACGGTACGCGCGCCCCGTTAAATAATGCAAACCCTCTCGAGTACAACAATAGCGCTATAAAATAACAAGGCATCGGGAAAACCCAGCAAAGCCTCCTATTCGAATCCTCCGCAGAACAATCCCCACAATACACACTTACAAACCCAAAGAAAAAAAAACCCACCAAGACAATACCAAAAAGCTCGCTATCCTAGCGCGATACCCAAGTCGCTCGGGGCGACAAAAGCTCCGGTAGTCCATCACCTCCCGCTCATCGGCAAACTACCGGTAATAGCCTCGCAACAATAAGATATCGGCATCGAAAGCTTCGAAACGAAAGGGGGCCTTCCCTGGTCGCAGCCAAAGAGACTCATTGTTGCGCGAACAATAATCGAGGGGGGACTGGATCATCCCCGGCGATGGAGAGCTGTCGATTCGAGGCCGCATTATATAAGCCGATCGTGAATCTAGCGGCTCGGGCTGCCTATTATAGAGCATTAATGGCGTTTTCCCCGACTCTTACACACCCCCGCGTATACACCGCTCGCGCGAGGTTATTATATACCTATCCCGGCGATTCAGCTCGGCCGGTAATGCGAATTATGGCATGAGCCCTCTCTCAGATTTCGCGTCATATCGCGATTGTGCGCGCCCCGAGCGTGAATATACGCGCGCGGCGTGTTCATCGCGTGTCTGTGTTTGCGGTCTGGGATGTTGGTCTTGAGGGGGCTATTGACGCGTGGGACACTGCGCGCGCCTATGCATGCAGTCGTGGCTGCATGCGGATTATATAGGGCCGTTAAACAGTCTAACCAAGGCGAGGTGAGGATATAGATCGGCTGGTGCTGGAAATAATAAAGAGAAGAGCTACTCTTCGCGTGCTGTCGCGGGGCTCTTTTGTTATATGCGCGCGGGCAAATTTGCGCTGGGCGCGCGCGTTTCTTACGCGGGGGCGGAGAGAGAGAGAGAAGATTGAGAGTGCAGAGGCGGAGCGGCGAGGGTGTTTGCGTTTGACTAATGCGATTGCTATGCGAGATTGCCGAGCGCTGAAGATTTTACGGCTAAAATGACGCCGGAGCGCACAAGAGCGATTGTAAATGCCGGGAAATTACGAGGCGCGGCTAAGGTAGATGCCCTATCGCTGGGGTCTGGCTTTAAGGGCTCTCTTAATTTGGTAATGCGCTATTGTGGGGAGTAATGACACGCTTGTAATGGCGTGTTTTATATTTGCGATTCGCGCGGACGGAGCTGACTTTTATTGGTGAGACGGGTTTTTATTATGGGTGATTTGTTTGCGTGTTCAAGTGGTATTTATATTTTCTAAATATAAAGTTTGTTGTTCAGAGGTAAGAAATTCAATAATTAGGTAACTATAAATGTTTATGTTTAAATCAAGAGTTACTATATAGCTAATTGCTGCGATGTAATTAACAATTAAAAAGTACGAAAATATAACCGCATATTAATTGTAAATTAGGTAGCAAGTGACATTTCATTTCCTCTGTCACTCTCTAATCTTACTTTCATTTGCTCACGCAGCTTTCAGTCTAGACTCCAACTCAAAGCAATCAAAGTAATCGCATCTTTGATACTCAAACAGCAGAACCGCGCAGTATAATTCTCCCGGCCGTAAAAGACCACCTTAAATCAGCGCCGCCAGCCTAATTCCGTAACAATTTACGATAATACTTCCAACCTCTCACCAAGATCAAAACAAGCCAAAATCTCAAAGCGAAACCGGCCTGCTCTCAGCCTCTGATTTAAAGCACCGCTCCACCGCTTAACTTTACTTACCGACGAACCAGCACTGCTTCTCGCCAAAACGAGGCCTGAGGAAGGTCTCACCGGGCGTCTTAGGCAGATGATCCAGAAAAGCAGCTAGCCCAGCTACAATAAGTGGTCCACCCCAGGCGTAGGCGCCGTAGAACCTCAGACGCATCAGCTCCTGGCCCTTCTCCAGACTTGCAGGTCTCAAGTCCCTGTAAATAGAAAGAAAATCGGTTGTAGCATTCGGATAAACTGATGGGTCTAGTTGAGCGAGGGTCGCCTGATTAATGAGGGATTTGTGGACTTGACGAGGTCGAGGCGAACTCTAAGGCGGCGCAAATTGATTGGAATAAGGAAAAAGGGGGAGAGAGGGTGGCGGGGATGCAGAGCGCGGAACGAGCTCTTAATTGAACCGCATTTTAACGCTGGGATTAACGGTTATCAATTTAGATTGATGGGGGAGGAGTGAGAAAGCGAGCCCTTCTGCTTAATTGTGTCTTATAAAGCGGGAGGAGTGGAGCTCGAAAGGTACTCATTTAAGCGCTGAGTTAAGCGCGATTTTTCAATTCTGATTACAGTCGGCTGGAGCTGGGGAAAATAGAGTGGAAATTCGCTATGCTGATCAAGGGGTTGGTGCTTGATTTGTTGATAGTAAGGATTGTAAATGACTTTGTACTTGTGATGCACTTTTGCTTTCTCATAGAGAGAACTTTATGTATTTTTAGTTTTTAGTTTTATGGTCAGATAAGTAGTACGCAGTAGTTTTAACTTTATTTATGACTCTATTCTGTTTTCATAAAGTATTTAGGAGGAATTATATTAATTCATGTGCTTTAATATTCGCTAAGCACATTGCTCTAATGTACAATTTATTATGCATATAAAGGGGATTATTATTATTTAGTGTATTAGTTAATGAGATTCGTGAAAATAAATTACACAGTTTAAATCTGTGTACTTATTAAAAACATTAAAATAATGAAAATAATAAAGCAAATATGTTTTCGATATACTAGTAACGAGCTTCTGCCCTCCCCTGTAAAAACATGTGATAATAATTAATGAATTTATAATGAGAATTTAATTAGAATCTTGTACTAGAGACCCTAGATAATTTGGCATTAAATTTTCCTAAAAACATGTTGGCAAGTATAATAAATTCCTGCAAAATTGCATCAACGCACACACTATAATATATTCTCAACGAAAAAGTAAAAGCACGCACTTTAGCATAATCCACACCGCGTGCAAAAACTCATAGACAACCACGATAACCGAAGGCCTCGCTAATAAACGATAAATGTTTATCGAAACGCGAGTATCGCGCAGCCCATCGTCAAGCTACGTGTTCACTAACTCGAAAGCCCATTAACGTCGATGTATATACATTCCTAAATTCAAACTAGATTTAACGGGCTGCAGGGCCCTGCGCCATACGGCGCGAATAATTGCACGAGCCGCGCACCGATGATACACAGCGCGCGGCATCCAGCGCCGCGCAAGATATGCATATGTACACCTACGGCCAGAATTTCGGCGGCGCGACGCGCTAATGCCAGAGCTAGAGAGTGAGAGAGAGAGTAACGCTAATTAATGAATGCAGGCCAAGAGCAGGGGAACGCGTGCGTTCAGGTATATATTCAGGGATGCGCGCACGTCGCACTTTCGGTGATTTACGGGGGACTGCCGGTGTGTGTGTGAGAGAGGAGCAAAAATGAGCGGGGGTGGCGGGTTAATCGCGTATACGCGCGTCAAGGACGTTTACCGTGTGCGGATGGCTGGTTTGGGGCATGCGCGCCAAGTGGAAAATTGGGAAATATTTAATTTGATTTTGTGGAGGTAGTTTGCTGAGCGCTGTTTCGGGGAGTTTTAGTGGGATGGAGGTCCATTAGTTTTTGTCGCGGCGGATGTTTTCATTGAATATCGGTAGTTTCTGTAGTGATGCTTTAAGCGATGAATTGATTATTGTTTTGCCGTGATGGAAGAAAAAAGTTTTATTTTATCGTAAACGATTGAAATCCTAAAATTCATCGCTATTTTAATTTTATTGGAAGTTCAATTAATATTCTCAACAATAATTCATCAATTAATCCTCCGAAGCATTGATTGCGCCCAGTACATATTCAACGCTCATAAACCAAACTAACAATTTCATAAGCCATCAAACTCGAAAACAGAACAAAACGCATCGCTCTAGCGCGCCCGAAATATACAACGCACCAAAAATCCCGCGTTTGTAAACTATTCGATAATTTACGTTTATATAATTGCGCCCCCGGCGCCGCCGAGAGAATACATCCAAATGATTTACCCAGCCGGCCGTGAAGCCCAAAGCAAAAGCTCCAGCCGCAAAGTTACGAGTTCGAAATCGCATTCCCGATTGGCCGATTTGCCGCTTTTTCCGCCGATTCCCCTATACCCACGCTAGCTCCCACATGGAGTAGTGACATGGCTGCGCGTAGACGGGAAATTCCGATTAACGCGGATTGCGCTAAAATCATAATTGCGTTAGTCGGGCGGCGTGTCCCTCTGTCTCTGTCTGCATCGACGCGCTTGCGGGTCACGTAGTAGCCACGGCGGCGGCGGCGGCGGCGACTGCCTCGCCCCCCATTGGATTTCGATTTCCCGTAAAGCTGCGTTTACAATCCAGCGAAACTTCCGTTACGTGACGCCGCTGGGTTTGCCTCGCCACTTCGATCCTTTTTTTTCGCTTCGCGCGCGCGAGCCCTGCCGATTTTTTTTTGTTTTTCTGTATTTTTTTTTGTTTCGGGTAGAGAGAGGTTTTTACGATCGGATTTTCCGTGCGCGCCGTGATTAATTGGAGGAGATTTAGTGGCCGGGTAAATACGTTTCTCGTTTATCAACGCACGCGAGAGAGAGAACGGTGTATTTTATATATTTAGGTACTGCACGGAGGGACTGATTGGACTTCAATTATTGAGATAATTTGGTCGGTTATGTTAGATAATTAAGTTTGAGGTAAACACGCGATACTCGTTATGCATTTGGTCTCGTTTTAATTGGAATGCAATATCCTGTAGCTTGTAATTAAACGAAGCCCTTAAACAGTTTACCAACGCTATCGAAATAAAAATACAGCCACATCCTTGCTCAAATTTCGCTCTACCTCTCCACTTTCATCCCCCAATCCTTCCATCAAATTTTACTCAAAACAATAAAATCTAATTCACGATACCGCTCTCCCCATCATCATCCTCCCTTACCAAAAAAACCATTCTCACAGCCAGCGACTCAGCCTTGCCGCGGGCAAATCGGCCCAATCATCGGAAGGCCGCGATCGCTCGGCACGCATACATACGAGTATGCTTGCGCGAATCACGCGAGGAGCTATCCCCTAGACGCGACGACAAGGATTTATTGGGTTACACCGCACGAGCGTGCGCTGGCTCTCTATATCTGCGACGTGTGCGTATATACGCCGAGCAATCCGAGAGTCTCTGAAGATAACACGCGGCAAAGGCGCGCGTGCGAAAACATCGGCCTATAAGGTGCCTTACGCGCGTAAACACACTCGTATACGTGCTCTCGCGGAGATGCGGAGAGAAGCAGGGTTGTATTTTATGGAGATTCGAAGGTTCGAGGGAAAGCCTAATTGAGCGTCGCGCAGCCACCGGTCTTGAGAGAGTTAGGTGTACGAGGACGATGCTTTCTTTTTGGGATTGGTGCATTTTTATGGGGATTAATGGGTGGAGATAATAATGTTGCGTGCTGAGGGGTTGGTGTATTCTTGGTTGCTAAACTTTACGGAGAGAGCGTGCCGGTTTACGTGTGAGAAGGGGTCTTTATCTTTAGTGGGTTGTTGCATTTGTACTGTTTTAATTGATAATATCCTGATGTGGAAGGGGAGCGTTTAGAGATGTAGCAACGTAAATAAGATGTGCAATTTAGTTGTACAGTAGTTACGTTTATGAAAACATGAAGTTCTTTTCTAAATGGGGAGCGGCAAGCGGAAGTAGCTCTGTTCTCACGCAGTTTTCGCGTGCAACATCCTTTAGATTTGAACTACTTCAATTAACAGCGTTCATGAAACCGAACTTACACTGTTATTATGCACTGAAATTTTTAAGCACCAATTCAGAGAAGTAATTTTAAACGAAATAAAAATCACTTCCGGTACAGTTTGACTCATAAAACATGATCTTCGTCGAAATTATTAAAATCTTCTTTAGCGCACACGCTTCTCTCTCATCTTATTAAGTCAAAAACGCCCGGATGACGAGGAACCTTCATCATCTCTCAACTGCATCAAATATTCTTCAAAGATACCATAAAAACCAGAATACCATGCATCGTAAAAGATTCGCTGCAATTTCAAGGACACCCACATATATGACAACGAAAAGCCCGCGCAAGAGAAAAAACTTTCTCATTCATTCGAGATCCCCGCAGCCTTACGACGCTTGCACATACGTATACGAGATGCATCTCTCGGCAGCCACCGCACAGCGCATGACGTTTGTCTCGACCGCGTTACGGAACGGCACGAGTGTTATGACGCGCAATTACGCGGCTTTACGACGCCGGCGATTACGCGTGGCCGGCGCAAAAATGCAGAGGAAGGTCGGTGAATGCAAGGAAGATGGATGGCAGGAAGTTGCCAAGATGATGGGATTCGAAGACTGCGTAAATGAAATTTATAGTTTTATGTGAATTAATTAAAAAGGGTAGATTTTTGGAAAGGTAAAGGAAGAATTTTTTTTCAGAAGGGTTGCGAATTGATTTGGAGGGCGGTTTGGGCAATTAGTCAGATTGCGGCGGGGATTTTGAGTTGGCCTACGTGCTTTAAATGAGAATCGATGAAATTAAAATTCAGTTAGTTGTATTATTCCAATAAAGCCATCGCCGATGCAATAAAGAACGTGCCGGTACTAGCAAGTGTTGGTTATGTCGAAATGTACTTTTCAAGTTAATTCGCTAATTTATATACGTTTTATTTATACATGAGTATTGATTGAGGAGTCGGCCGACTGGGGCTAAACTTTTAATCCACCATAATTTAATTTCAAGAAGATTCTAGCGAATTAATTTTTTAAGTTAATTAATTCTATAACTGAATTTTAATCAATAGCAATCTGGAATTATTGAAAAGTTTCTTTAAAGAGGTAAAGTTCTAATGAATGATTGTGAAAATTCAATTCATCAGCGAACTGTAATTGCACAATGGGTATTAATAGTCATTCTCAGCTTTACAAAATCAAAGTACACTAAAAAAAATCAGCACTCTCATTTTCATACCGCACGTTTTTATCGACCTATGCTCGTTTTCCACTTAACAAGCCAGAAAAAATCGTAAAAAACGCCATTCCCGCAATCCGACGTTATTATCGAGCCCCATTGACCAATAATCGATCAACGATCGACATTTCCCTTTTTTTGCGCACTTACGACTGACATTATCACAGGTTCGGCGCCTCGACAGCTGCATTTTCCTCGAATACTGCACTTTCACCGAACATTTTCCACGCGTATTAATCGCACTCGAAAAGAGATAATTGCCGTCGCGCCGCGACTTTCGATTTAATTAACTTTCCGCGATTATTTTCCGCTCGAGAAAACACGAAACCGATATGACAGGCAAGTGATAATCGAGGCGATATACACGCGCCTGTGCACTGCCTTATACTACCTACCGTACCGAGTTACTTCTCTCGTTTTTCGTTAAACAAAAAGAAAATAGCTGGCGCGCTCTGGCGCGTCGATAATTCGTCGTTTTGGATTTTGTTGGCGCCGAAACCGGCGAGTTCTAGCCGAGAATTCGTTTATAATTAAACGAGGAAGAGTTTTGTGCATTACCGCAGTCTCCCGCTGTGGAGCGCTGCGGAATTCTTCAAAAGCGGGAATTGTAATTCGAAAGCGCGGCTGCAAGCGCGGCTGCAATGAATTAATGCGCTGCCGAAGGGGGAGATATTTTTGTTTTAACGCCCGATCGAATTGTAATTAATGGAATATCTGTAATTTTTTGCGGAATCAAATGATAAAAGAACGGGAGTGCAGCGAGGTGGCGAGGCTAAATTATAAATGTTTTACTCCAAAACGTGGCTAGGGTGCGCGGAATACAAAATTCAGGCACGTTCTTTTATGTTTTGTTGCAGAAATCGTAAACCTCGATGCGCTCGGCGCCAATAATCGAATCCTCGTCTGATTCGGAGAATTTCGATTTTGCTGCAAATGTGAGGCAATTTTGTAATAAAAATTTTACGGTGTGTTTTAGATTTTCACTTTATATTCTAGAAAAAGCTCGCTTTTTGTGGAGCTGTCCGAAAATGGAAATATATAAGTGGCCTTAAATTTTTTAAAATCAATTAGTTAGACTTTTTCATTAAATATTTATAGTGTTCAGATGGGGACTTAAAAACTTTTTATTATTAACACAAATTATAAATGTGTTGTTTAAAATAAGAAGTGGTTAAATATTTAATGCTTTCAGTAGAAGTAGCCTAGCATGGTCAGACATCTCGTGATTCTTTGTGCATAAAAAAGCTTTCATTTCGACTAGAATATTAAACGTAAAAAAAATGACATAGCAATCTTATTTCTTGTCAGCATAGTGTATTATTGTATAGTGTAATTTCATTATAAAAACTTTCTTCCCAAAATCTTCTGATGTTAAAAAATAAAATAACACATAAAACCGAATAAGCCAGCCCATTAACCCGACCTTCGTTTTAACAACTCACCAACAATTTCCATCCACGAAGCACCGCTGCAATCCCACCTCCTCCCGCGAAAAAAATATTCTCTCCCCGAGAGTAATACTGTCTCGCAAGCCCTTCGCACGCAATAAACCGCACAGCCGCACTCCCCCGCAGCGTCCATCGCGCGAGCAAACAACAAAGAAAAAAGCTAGCCGGCCCCGCAGAACGAGGAAGCCCGAAAAAGGCACTGCCAGAGAAAATTACGTCGATATTTAAAACAAAAAAAAAAAAAAAAAAAGAAGAGACAGACAGTAACGCACGCTGGGGGAACGTCAGTCAGAGCAAGCGAGAGAGTCAGCCGGGGCTTCCGAATTGGTGCGCGTGCACGCGCATACATAAAACGCGCGGCCGTGTTTACAACCGTCCTCCCCCGGTGCTATACACACACGCGGCTCGCGGGGCTCCCTTTCTCTTCTCGGCGGCGGCGCGTAACGGACGTTAAACAGCCCGGACAATGACGAGGCTTTACGACGCGCGACGACGCCGAAGCGCGGCGCTATGCAGGAGCCGAGAGATAGAGAGACGGGGGCGGAAGATTTTAACGTCCTCGAAATTTCTCTAATAATCGGACCGATAAATTTCGGCGCAAAGTGGCGTTATTAAAAGCCGGAGGAGCGAGCTATAGATTGCCGGGGAATAATGAAGGGTGAGGGATGGCTGTGAAACTATTTGTGTTTATATATAAGAGGAGCTGCTGGAGGGAGCGTCGTAAAGGATTTTGCATATATATACGGCGACTGAGCGCGGGGGCGAGAGAGAGAATTTTACAGTTGGTATGTATCGTATGAACTCCTGGGGTCAGCTTTAGCGTAAGGGGGTGTTTTATATACCGGGAGAGCCCTGGGAAGTATATGATTTCGCGGTTTGTCGTATCCACTGCCCGCACGTGGCCGGCTCTGCCTTCTTTATTTCGGGATTAGAGAGTAGTAAAGTGTTTTATTGCGAGATGTCGATTTTAAATGAGAGGAGTCCGCGCTCGGAGGGATTTTCTTTCCAGTCGCTACATTTTCAAAGCGCAGGGGTAAAAAATGAGAAAAATTGAAATTGCAGCGGCATTGTTTACGCTCGACTTGCCGTATTTACCCGGGCACGCGGAATAATAAAGAACTGCATTATCCTGCGCGGCTAAATGAATGGGGGGAGTGCCAAAGGAAAAGGACTGCGCAGGGAAAAAGCCGGCGAGCCCTCGCTTTTTCCGTCTTTGCTTCCGCGGTCCAAACAAAGATAAAGAGAGAGAATGTGAATGAAAGAGAAAACGAACGCATAAATACAAAATAAAAGGAGGCGCCCGGCCGTATCCTCAAAGGTGCTAATTGAAAGGTGAGGAGGACGCGCGCGCGAGCTAGAGAGAAGGATAATACAATGAGGACCTCCGGACAAAAGAGAAGAGATAAGAAAAAGCCTCTGGCTAGAAGGAGCTTCGTGTGCGGCAAGGATACGTATTCCTGGCAAAACCGCGCTTTGTTTTTTCGGTATATATATCCAGCTCTCGCGCGCCTTACTTCCTGCTCGGCTAATTGCCGTATTGCCAGCTTTTCCAGGCTTCTTTTTCTCTTGCCTTTGGCGGGCCTCTCTCCCTTATATCGTCGCCCTTTTTTGCGAATTTTGCTGACTGAAAAGCCGCACGCACAGAGGGGGTGGAGGGGGAGATGGATGCGCGAAAGATCGCGAATGTATAGAGTCAGGGGCGGCGCCAGGCTGACGCGGACGCGAAGAATGAATGCGGCAGTCTTTTAATGGCCGCGGTCTGTTCCGGCGGGACTGCCAAGTTTAGAAAAAATTATTGCTTTCAATCTAGGCGGCTGTTTGGTCTGAGCTGTATATTTTCGCTCTACGGTTTGGTGAATGAAAGCGCGTTTTTTTTCTGTTATATTGTATTTTAGGAATTTGAAAATTATATTAAAAAATGAAAAGGTAGAGGAGTTTATTTTATTATTTTTTATTTTTTCCAATTCGAATTCTTTGACTAAATTAAAAATCAACAAATAAAAGTGTATATGGATAATACGTCAAAAGACTCGGCTTTTTAATTTCCTTGTTTTATTTCACATTTTAGGTGCACAATGGAATTTTTTGAATTTTAAAGAGACAATAGAAAATTTAATTTTCTTTGTGCGCTCAACTCAAAAGAATGTGCTCGATATTAAAAAAATTTTTTACTCTCGTCCATGAATATTAATAAAACAAAACTTTTGCTAAATTTCCCAGATTTATCAAGTAACTAATTCTTTTCGAAATTAAAAACTTTTTAACAACCAAGAACTCACAATTCCAGCATAAAATAAAACAACAATTATTTCCACCAGAAACACGACGAAATTCCGCATAAAGAGCCCAGCAGCAGTACTACCCATCCCTCAGCCCCAGAGACCCTTATAATCGCGAACGCGACTACACAAGCGACATACCGCTTGGGCGCAGTTTAGCGAGCACGACGCGACGCCAGAGAGCGAAGACAGAGACGAGAGGAGAGACGGTAGAATCCTCGGCGACGGCGGTGGCTTCCTAAGTGCCGGCCGTGGCACTCCTGCGTGGACGATAAATATCAGTCCCCGGCAGTAGGTATACAGTCGCGCGCGCGAAATTAGCGAGCGCGTTGTCTCCGTGAAGATAAGGCGAAAGTGCCTCTCCTGCGCGTGTGTGTGCGTAAGACTCACTGCGGTGGGTCTACTATCCTCTATTTGCGCGAGCGGTTAGCTTTTACTTTTTTGCCGAGCAATAAGCTGGATGATTTCGCGCGGGGATGGGAAGGATTAGCGGCAGCTTGGTGAGTGTTTATCGCTGCTGCGTGGTTTAGAAGGGGGAGGGGTGTTCTTATCGTGGGATTCGGCGTGAGGGGGAGATGGTGTTTAGATATTTTGTTGGGGTGTGGGGGAGGTGGAGTTTATTAATTGAGAATGGTAATTCTTGTAAAATTGGAGAGTTTTAGGAATTTAATAGCTTTTATTTGTTTAACTTTTTAATCGAAAATGTTTCATTACTTTCGTTACGTTGGATAAAATATTTTTCAGTGCAAGGTAGATAATTTTACTGAATATGTAATTACAGTAATAATTATGATGAAAAGTCATAAAATTATTTAAACTCATTTAGTTTACAAAGTAAAGCTACGTAAAATTAATAACTACAAATTTATCCAAATATTATAATATCTGACAAAGTGAAATCCAAATGTAACGGTTACTAAATTTTAGAAATTTCTTAAAATTCATAATTCATGTAAATGCCGATTAATTCATCCGTAAAATTGAATTATTTTTAATGCCGCTTTTATATATTCGATGCTTTCGTTTACTATAATCCAAGCTTTAACTAAATTTATCGATAACGTCACTTAAAACCTATAAATCAAATCCAACAAAATTTCAATTAAACTTATAAAATCACAGGTACAGCGAAAACCTCGCTAAATCATAATCCTCAATGCATTTAACGAAAATACACTCCTAAAACGATAAACTACCCCCATCACTTTATCACTGCGCCCAGAATATAATAAATCTCCATCCACTTATTTATTGCATAAGCATTTAAATCTGAAAATCGGCCGACCGTAAAGGGCCCGTCGTATTCATTACATCATCAAACCTAACGATCTCGTAAATCGGCACGGCGCGCAGGCCACAAAAAAGACCGCCTCTCGTAACGAGCGAAACTTTATTCCGGCAGAGCTAAACTCGCACGCGTTTTCGCGCACGCGTCCCTATACTTAGGCTCGCGCACCGCTGATCGATGCATACACATCCCTATATATGCAGCTCTCGGACGTTTTCCGCAATTCCGAGGGAATAATACTTTTATTGCCGCGCGCGCGGCCAGCTGCATGGAGTGACTCTCTCTCTCTCTTTCCTTGCATATACACTCGCATCGTCGTAATTATCTCGGACATAAACGGACGCCGCGCGGGGAGAAAGGGCAGCCCTATAATTTTCGTCGCCGCATATACGACCTTATGCACTTGTTCGCGTATTCACGAGGCGGACCGAGGGACGAGAGAGCAAAGGGAGATACGAGTGCACGCGCGCCTCGTGCTTAGTTTAGTGCTTCGCGGAAGTTTTTCTGCTGAATGTTCCCGGGAAAATTGTACAGGAAGTGTACTGGAGGGATGAAGTGGTTTGCGAGCTAGGGATAAAATGTTGTCGATCGGAAAGTACCTAATGTTCGTTACATAAGTATAATCGTTCTCTTGAGTGAGGTATTTTTAAGTATCGTTAAGCTCTCGGTAAGTCAGTGACCAGAGAGCTTTGTTTTTCGAATCCTTAAAAGCACTCCAGGCTGAAAAATCACCTCGTCAAAAAATAAAACGCTTCATCAGCGCGGCAAAACATCGCGAGCCACTGCAGCCCGCGCGCGAATTACACCGTGAAATACGCGGCCGTAACTCGCGCAGCGCTAGCCTACACACCGATCATTGTACCGCCTTGCAGCCCTTTATTTTCCCCCCTCTCGCCCAACCGTTCGCGCTTTTTTCTCGCCTAACGCGAAATCTTATAAATATTACAGACGTTCGGTATTACGTCGTCACTGTGAGAAAGCGAAGGGGAGAGCGAGCGAGAGAGGAAGTAGAAGGAGAGAGAGGCTAAAAGCCCGCTATTTATCTCTTCGATATGGTAATGGTGGACTCCGGCAATTACGCGCGTCGCGGCCGCAGCGCGCGATAAAGACAGCCCCGCGCTCAAAGTTATTACCGAAATACGCGAAAGGAGAGAGAGAGAGAGAGATGGAGGGAGAGAGGAGGAGGAGTGGCGTATAATTTCGCGACGTGAAAGGGAAGCCATTCAAGTCTGAAAGTCGGAGGAGAGAGTAAGTTAGACCGCTACGCGCGGACGAGCGAAACGCCCGAGACTTTGTATGTACGCGTTGCGCGGAGAGCAGAGCGAAACGGGCGTTAATTAGTCGCCTACGATTACAGATAAGACTGTATTTTATTATCCCCGTTTCAAGACGCGTGCTCTTGTTTTTATGTGTCTCTTTTTCAGCGATTTCACTGCCAATAGGAGGTTGTTTATGAATAGGCCTGTGGGGGCTAGAGAAACGAGAGTAGAGAGCCGATCGTTGGAGAGTGTTATTTTATTATAGAGATTATTATTGATACTATGATTAAATATTGATAAGAATAGATACTGCTATAAAATGAAGATATATAGGTGGATGAGTCGATAAAATTACTATTTGAGTATAAATTTTATGCGTCAAACAAGCTGCTCTTTCTATAAATAAATTGATCGCTATAGTATTTGCACGTAGATAAATTAATGTTCACCCGTCAATTTCTATACTCAAATATTACATAATACTCGGACGTGCAAGCATCAAAATTACTATTAATTTATATATCTGCAGTATATTAATTACAGAGCTTCAACGTAATATCTATTAAAAAATTAAATATTGATATTTGCAGTTTAAACATTACCAACGGCGCATTAACGTATCCTGCCATAATTACATTCCCTCATCAGGCGCGATCATTAGCCGATATATTCGCAGCGCAGCGGCTAATCAATCAAGCAACCTCAGCGCATTAACGTCCTGACCACTGTTTCCAACACAATCGCCCCTTCACCGAGCGGATCAAACAATTTTTCCACCTTCTCACCCGTATCGATTAACATCCCTTCCACCGACCAAACATCATCAATCTTTCATCCACCGCGCAATCGTTTCCCAAGGAAAAAAACCCAGTGTCTAGCCCCCCTCTCTCTCTCTCACTATCGTCAATTACGCATCGCACCTCTCACCTCCAGCCCATAATAACTTCTCCGTACACTCACGCCACCCACTGCGTATACACATGCGCGCAGTTGAGCGAAGGGGTTGCAGCTCGATTATAGCGAGTCACGCGCATTCGCCCTTCCGGATAATCGATATCGCGCGCTTCCGAAATTAACGCGCTTGAAGGGGCCGCGCACGTGGAAGAAGAAGAGAGGCTAGATAATGACCCAGCGTTAGTCATTACATTCATTAACGACTGGCCGCAAGCGCGAGCGAGCCACTGCGCCGCTGATACGGCGCGGTTTTTAAAGTGATTTATTAGGAGCAGAAATTAATTTCAGCGGCGCGGCGCTGCTACTGCCGCTGCTTTCGTTGAAGAATTATGCATGCAAAGTAGCCGCCTAGCGATTTCATAAATTCGCGCCCAAGCGCGCCAGGTACAAAACGGACAAGCGTGTATAGGCCGGCGAGCTTGTAGTGTGCAATAATTATTTTTCGAAAATTATTTTCAGAGGATTCGAGAGAGCCCGAGTTGTTATTACGCCGAGCGTGCTTTGATATTCTTGGGAGCGAGTTTCCTCTGAAATATCGATGTGCGAGAGGCTTTTTTTTAATGGGAGGTTTGATTTAGTTTTATCGAGCGGCCGAGCAAAAATGGTGAGTTATTACCAGGTTCTATTTTGCATTGAATTATGGAATTATACTTCAACGTAATTTCGAGAGACAAATTAATTATAGTCGGTGCGGTACTGTTGAATTTAAATAATTCGCCCCGGCTGGAAACAATTTCGTCATTCTGGGTAAAAGTCATGTAGCGAGAAAGTTAATAATTCAGCTCATAAAAAAATCATAAGTATTTAAACGGTATATGCTATTATGTGTCTCGCACGTATCACCGTTTTGGACAGGTATACACTCGATGTACGTAATTGAAAGGCAGTTGATGCAATTCTTATGGCATTATAAATTGATGCTCTTGGTAACCGCAATTGTTATTTGAATGGAGAAAATGATGTTTCATTCAAGTGCTGCAGGACATTTCTGATAGTTAAAAGTTTAATAACTTTATAATCATAAAAAAATTGTTCGCCATTATTACTCAATATCATGAGTCAACTGTAAGAGAAAAAAGACAATATTTCTTCTTTTGAAAACTCTGATGCCTTGGAGAGACATAAATTAATAAGAGCATTTTGTGATCTTTACGGTCCATTTATTACCGAATTTATTGTAGTCATTTTGGTCCTCTTACACTCGAGTTCTACTTAAGGGATCTTTGTCGGGGCTGCCTATTAATCATCGTCATTCTTAACAGCATTAATGTAATAATAATACACAATATTATTCTTGATAACCAATATGATTAAGTGAATACAGTAATAGATTACCATTACCGGCCTTGAGAAGGGTTTTCAGTACAACGTAGGGAGCAGGCCAAAACGACGGCAATAAATTCGGCAGTCAATCGATCGTAAAGACCGTAAATGTCGCTTTCATTATTTCAAATAAAAACCAAAGAGTGTATCTCATCCCTGATCGCCAATAAAACATTCCGACTTACGTGCAATCTCTCTTTTAAAACACACCTCCTATAAATCCCTCACTCGTTTTTTCAATCGACGCATTCCATCAAAAGCAGCACATTAATGCACTGCTAAAATCAGCACACTAACTAGCTACTAAAATACCATCAAACCTCCGCGATCAGCTGAAAAAAAAAACCACCCGCTAATTTCAATTTCCCGTCTTGCGGCGTCTCCACAATGCAGCGCGCGCGTGCCAAAAAAGCCTCCTCGATGTACACAGCGACAAATCAGCAGCGTAACCACCCGGCGGTGCGCGCGCACACGACGACAAAAGCAGGGAAATCCCCGAGTTGCAGCCAAGGCGAGCTGCGAGCCAAGACGCAAGGGCCTTTTTCATGCTTCGGCAGAGCTTAGTTATTGATGGCCAACGTCCGCCGATGGTACACAGACGATAATTATCTAGCTGGCCTAGCCCCCGCGGTTGCTCTAGCCTCCTCTCTCTCTATCTCTCTCTCTTATAGCAGCGAGTTATTGCGCTGCACTTTATGGCGTGCGCGGAAAAGAGAGACATCGTCGCAGCGCAAGCGGCGGCGGCGGCGGCGGCAGGCCAAAAAAAGGCCAGCACGAACGTCGCCGCAGGCCAGACCGCATTCCTCGCCGGGGAAAATCGCCGTATAGCGCGCAGACTGGCCGAGCGACCCGGACAATGAGCTACTTCGAGCCGCGCGGCGGCGCGGGGACCAAGTGCTGAAGAGTAACGAGGCGGCGGTAATTGGGACGCGGCTGTCACGCGTCTCTCTCGCTGGAATTGGGGGATTATCCGTTTTGACTTTTTGCGCGTGTTTTGGTGTGGATTGCGCTTGATTGATGCATTTTTAGTCCGCGATTTTTTGATGGGTAACGAGGACGCGTGTCGCTGGAGCGAGTCTAACGATTGCGAGCGACGGGAATTAGAGATGGATACGTGGGAGATTTTTTATTTCGCGATTTCGTTGATTATAATTAAACGCGATTTTTTTTTATTTCTGTCGTTGCTATTCAAATTTTTAGATTGTAGAAAAAAAAAGTATGCATAATATTTAATTAATAAGTCTAAATTAATAAAAATGCATGTTACTACAATTGCATTTTAAATTCAAGTTTACACAGATATCGTACCTAAAATTGATAAAAGTACTCATTCTACAATGTAGATATTCATCGTTATCGTTTATTTCTGAAACACATTGAATTCTCCGTATCTCCAACAGCACGGGTGGCTGGCCGTCCGAGCTCCAGCTCGGTGTAAAGATGATGAAAAATGATTTTCATTAGCGTCGATTACGAGAGAGCGCTGTGGGTCGTATAACAGAAGAATGAGGGCCTTTGTGCATAAGGTCTCGTCCCGACAATAGCTGTTATGTTCGCGGCGTAAAGAGGATTACGAGCATGTTACGTTCGATTTATTTGCGGTTATCCCAGAGATACGTATTCGCCGCCACCGATCGAGCGTATCGCAATTGAACTTTAATTGATTTCGCGAGAGCGGGCTCCCTTTAATGGAAAATAAAGTGTAACAATCAATTGGACGCTTTTGTCCTACAAAAACAATGGATTGCTATAAAGTTTTTATGATCTCGCAATAAAAGACAATTCCAGCGGGCAAGAATAGTTGCATCATCCGACAATTAATAATTTTCATTAAACAAAGTAACTAAAAGCTTTTAAATGCACAAACGTTTATTTCACCTCATTACACCATACTCTATACTAAAAACGTCGCGCACATATTGTTTTCCTGTCTGCCGAGAAGACTGATTTCTCTGAAAGCATCATCGCTTATAACCGACGGTTTATTTATACAAAAGCCAGAGCGCCGGCGCAATCACAAGAGAAAAGAAACCCAGAGAAAAAGAGAGAGAGAGAGAGAGAAGCATCAGTGCGCACAGCTGCAGCGGACACGGGATGGGAAGAGGCGAAGGGAAAGCCGAGACGTCGTCGTCGTCGCGGACAATCCATTACGGAGAAATTAAACCGTCATAATGCTTCTGGCAATCGACGCGCCGGCAGCGTCTTAATGCCAAAAAAAGGGCCGCGTTCCGATAAATGGATCCCTCCCCCCCGTCCGCGGGAGCTGACAGTCCAAACAAGCGGAACGACCGCCAACAATGAAAGCCATCCCCGGCGCGAAGAAGAAAACCGCAGCGGCGAAGTTACTAATGGAGGAAAAACAGAGAGGGACCGCGAGGCAAAACAAACAGGGCCGGGGGGGATGGGAGGAGAGAGCGGGTCACGATAACAACAACCTATTCAACGCTTCCCGCTCGCTTCTTCCTCTTCTTCGGCTGCCTCGGCGACGGGAGCGCTCAATTCTCGCGGGGAAAGCCGGGGGAGAGCTGAGCGCTGGGATTCTCTTGTATAGCGAGAGGTAAGACAATCGTTCGGATTGCTTCGCTTCTTCGGCGTAACGATCTGGGTGTATGGGCCACCCCTAGGCTGGCTGCCGGCACACGTTGCCGTGTTTAGCGCGAGGGGTTATGTAGTGGCGCGGTAAACCGATTACGAGCTCTTTATTCGAAAGCGATTGCGAGGGAGTTGAGATGGTCGATTTCAGTTTTTGCAGACGGCTGTTGCGATGCTTGGGAGCTGGGTTGTTAGGATGTGTTATTGGGTTGTAGAGGAGGCAAGGGATTACGGGAATGGTGCTTGTTTGCGCAGTGTTTTGGATGTGATTTGAGATGAATTATTGCGAGTGAGTAATGCAGGGATAATTATTTTTGTAAAGATAAAATGTGAAAGAATGTAACTGGAATGGAAAATACAAATATTTTATTATGTGTAAAAGCTTTTGCATTGATTGTGAACATTTTTAATGCGTATTTTAATTAATGGAAGGATGTTGCATTTGAATTTATTTTTTAATAATCAAACACTCTTTGTTCTAATTAAGTAATGAAATGAAATTGAAAAATTTGTAATTTAATTCTATTTTGAAGGATACCCTTTAATTAAAACAGTAAAATATCAGACTACGTATTTTAATAATGATATTTGAGTACACATTCCTGTATTTCATGGAAAAAATATTTATAATTTAAATTAGCATCTTTATGTAATTTTAAATCATGAAATAATTATTTTATATATAAAGATATTTATAACTATGGAAATAGTCTATGAAATATATCTATGGAAATAGTTATACTTTCACGGAAGCAAACATATACCCGGAATCATTATTGTAGTCTTCCCTTTGTGCGGAAATCCCAAACCCTATATATCGGGGCTCCTATTATACTCGTGAAAGTGAATCATGCTTTATAACGAAGTAACCTAATCAAGGCTAAATATATCATGACATCATTCAACTGCTAAATAACGTTTCAACGCAGAAACCGAATGTACCAAAAATCCATCGCAGCAA
The DNA here is from genome assembly GCA_900480035.1 of Eupelmus urozonus. Lineage (NCBI taxonomy): Eukaryota > Metazoa > Arthropoda > Insecta > Hymenoptera > Eupelmidae > Eupelmus > Eupelmus urozonus. The sequence goes on from UELX01002000.1 coordinate 31,397, forward strand.
GAAAAAATAACTCCAGTAAAAGAACAATAACGGCACCCTCGCAGCCCTAAAAATCAAGCGAGCTATACATACACCTCCACATCGGCCACATAATACGCCGCGACGATCGACGAGGGAAATCACCCTATCCCCGTTGTCTCTCTCTCAGCCGACGACGTTGACGACACCGCGCCGTCCATACAGAAGATGTCATTCACACCGATCCTCGTTATTAATTTAAACGCTCACTCACACGTATTCACGTCCTCAGAACGCGGAGCCTGGCAAGGATCGATTATTCCGAGGGACTATCACCTTTCTCTCCCTCGGCATCCCTCGCCGTTCGCACGGGAATATAAAAGCCAGCCCTCGTTTGTTTACGCGTAAATACGCGCCGGCATGGCAGACACGCGCTCGGCGGGGGCGGGAGAATAAAATTCGAGCCTCCAGCCCGGGCTCTGTCTATGCGAGAGCACAAAAGAGCCGGGGGAATGGAAGGATGGGTGCGCGAAATCCTCGATATTGTTGATCCGCGCGCGGCATAGGCAGGATGTTTGACGGCGCCCGGGAAGAAGGACGAGAGACACGCGGGCCTCTTTCTCTGGCTGAGAGAGTCTCGAGGCTCTGGAGAGGATCGAGTGACAAGTCGGGAGGGGAAAAATTCATCGGTGACGTTGGCAGTTTTCGAGGATGCTTGGATTCTTGAATTTTTTAACGGGTTTAAGGCCTGGGTTGCGAGGATTCACGGTTATTCTTTTTCTTTGAGTCAACGGAGTTAAGGAGTGAGACAATGGGATTGCTGTGTTGTTGCTTCATCGACGATTTTGGACGGATTGTGATGAAAGTGATGAAGCGATAGTTTGGATGAAATGTTCAGTTGTTGATTGTTGCGAGTTTACTGTTGTCATGGAGTCATCAATAAAAAACTGTTATACTATTAATAGTTTTAATGAATTTCAACTGTAACTGCTATTATTAGAAAGGTTTCTTTTAAAAATGAATGTTATACATTATTCAAAAACTTCATTTATTATTTTAGTAATTCTCATAATTTATTATTTGGAGAAAAATGGCAGTTTTATTCTCATGGAAAACCATATCGTGAGTCATCGTTGGTTCATTCGTATAAAGATCAATACACTGTCTCATAAAAACTATAGTACAAATGTCCCCTCCGAAGAACTAATGATTATAGCCAGTTTCTGCGGTACGACATATACTTTAACGGTAATAGATTGTGTGCAGAAAATTATATCTTTGTATAAATTAGTCCATTAAATATTAAAAAGGAAATTACGAATTTCTGTTTCAATGATTAAGAAAGTAGAAATTATAAGAAGAAAGCAGCAAAAGAGTAAAGCAGTACTGCAACATTCCTTTCTGAGGTTCGTTATCAATTCAGATAATCCAATGACTATAAAAATACTTTCATCGTCCGCAACATCTCGGATAAAGAAACTACGTTATTTAAATCAAAGTCAAAGAACGGTACAAAACAAAGTAATCTTATCAGCATTTACAAAGTCAAAATTTAATTAAGATCCAACTTAATCTCCAATAAAAATAATACTTTCAGAGGTTCCTTTAACAGCCACAAAGCCTCAGTCGGTCTCTAAGCCAGCGCATTCGTTAACCCAGCAAAAGAGAGACTGATATAACAAGTGCAGGCGTGGAAAAGAAGCGTCGAGCTTGTCGGCACTCGTCAAACATAAAAACAAAAGCGGCTTGCTGTGTACGCGGGACGAAATAAAGGATTGGAGAAGAAACTGGAGGAGACGTAATCCCAGACACGCTTCTTCAAGGCTCTTGAAACGGGAGAGTCTGCGCCTCGCGGAGCAATTCGTTCCTCTCCGCACTCTACCAGCTCCTTCAGCCTATCATTTCCATGCTCCCACGAAGAAGACGAAAACGAATGGCGCAGCAGAGAGGAAGAAAGAAAAATGACTCAGCGTGGAAACCCGAGATTCACACAGTGTTCTGTTTGATTAGTTTTCGAAAACGCTTGAGATTCGGCGGATTGAAGAGCGTAACCCGATGATGTAGTCTCAATTATCGCAACTGCTTTTTCACTGAAATTGCGAGTTCACGCGAAAATTGTATTTTTGAAGCTTGCTTTTTCCCAGAGGATTCTCATGCTTAAGCGCACTTTCGATGTGGCTGTGGCATGCTTTTAAGTGCGCACTTTTTGATTAATGCGTTTACGCGCCGAGCACGATAAGAATGAAAAGTGCTCCCTAAAAAGCTTTTACTTTTACATTCGCTGCAACAATGTTAAGTGAACAAGAAGTGTTACTTAGATGAACTATGCATAAATAAGTGAACAAATAAAATTACAAACAGATATTTCACGACATCAATTAATCTTTTAAAAATCCCGGTGATTTTTTATATTAATCCATAACAGACATTTTCAAGTAACGATTCATCTTAAACCATACTTCAATTCCAATCAAAACACTCTAAAAATCAGCCAGCCAGACAATTCAAACCACTAGAGCACGACTCCTCCAAAATCGACTGGCAGCCTCGCTTTTATCCGCCGAGCCATCGACGACTCACCTCCCCCCTTTGCTCCAGAACTCAAATTACAATCCAAGGAGCGGAGCGGAAATTTTCGCCCGCTCGTTCTATCGTCGAAATCCGCGATGTTTGCCCACACTCGACTGAATCCGAATGACTCTAAAACAAGGGGCCTAGATAGCTATATAACCGGCGCGGAGCGCGTCGCGCGTTCGAAAGGCAGTTGCGACGTTGCGCGCTTGATCCCGTCATTGCACATACACACAGACGCACACAGAGGGACACATGCGGGGAATTGTCCGAACCGCTCCCTCGTCGGTTATCGGCAAACGAAGGAGGGCAAATACGGGACAATATATGCACGCGCCGATCGGGTGAAATGGGACGAGCTGGTGCGCCGTCCCCTATGCATTGGCCGTGATCAGGAGAATGGGATTTCCAAGCGCAAGCGCGCGAACCCTGATGTATGGGGCTGCTCCGTCGGAGGATCGCGCGCGACGGGATTAACTTTTGATGACGAATAATGTTAAGGGGAATGATGAGGGGATAGGAGCTGGATCGCTGCTCTGTAATGGCCCGAGAACTGGAATTGGAAAGTGTTTGTTCGGGAAGGGATGCTGGCTGGTGTGAGGGAGCTGCTACGGTGGCCAATGGAGTGATTTTAAGGTTTCTTATGTATGGTTAGGAAGATTTTATTAGACTGCTTGGGTATTGGATTATAGTGATGTGTGTGGCATGGAAAAGTGGTTATGGCGTTGCAGTTTGAACTATCTGATATTGATGTTAAATTACTCAGGGAAAACAAGGATTTGAAAATATATTCATAATACGTGGTAAAAATGAGCCTATATATCTATTAACCCTTTCCCTTTTAGTTCTAATTAATTGCAAACTGCCATGTACATTGAATTTGAAAATTTATATCTATACTCTAAATTACATACATATCCGTTAAATTTTTAAAAAGATATATCTTTCTCAAATTCGAAAAAAAAAGTAAAAATTCGATCCACATTAAGCACGCGCGCCCACCTCTTCAACATCTAACAAGCCGCAACTGCAGTATCGAATTCCCCTCGCAATTGACAATATAGTGTTTATCAAGGAGGAGGCAATATAGACCGGCAGCGCGCGCTGCGATTATGTGCTCAGACTCAGCGAGGAGCCGACAAGCGAAAGCGTGACTCCCATGCGTGCCGTATATATGCTGCACATACACTCGCTTGCGGTTCGCATGTGCCAATATACGCGTCCGATTGCACGAGTGCCTCTTTTGATATAGGCACGCGAATACACGGAGAAGCGCACATATATAGACGACCAAGGCGAAAGTGAGAGAGGAGATGAATGTGTACCGCGTTGGCAGAGGGGGTGAAAGAGAGTTTTCCAATAGGCGCAGGTCATTTACGTCGAGGAGAGGTGACGAGGCATGTAAGTGGCGCCGAGAGCGCTGATTGCCCTCCTCGACGATCGGCGTCGTCGATTTCGACGCGCGTCTTATCCGTCGGAGATGGCACACCCTTTTATAAGGGAAGGATGCGTCTGAGTTGGGGTGAGGGAGGAAGATCGATGCTGAGAGCGCGGCTTATTCATAATTTCCTTGCGATTTCAGACTGATGGATAGGTCGTTCGGCGAGGTTATTTCTTCCATTTATGGAACGGGATTTTTTAGAGCGACGTTTGTGAATTTTTATTGTTGTGCACTTTGTTATGTTAAAATAATGATAAATACTAATTATCAGCCAAGTGTGCATTTAATCGTCCAGTTCTTATTATAAAATTAAAGTAGAAAAAACAAGCTTTAATTTAATAATTTGCCGTTTTCAGAATTAAGAATTGATAATTAGAACCAAAGTTATGCTTGTTTAAAGTTAAGAAACGAAAATA
>UELX01002001.1:0-35761 GCA_900480035.1 Eupelmus urozonus
TATTCGCATTTCAAGTAAAAGCTCTTTTTTCATATTTCTCTTAAAATAAAACTACAAACATTGATAACATCAGTTTTTCGAAGCGTTAGACCGTACGGCTTTGGCTTTCCTCTTTTTTTGATACCCAAAAACATATCTCAAAGTTTCATTAAGATCTGTGACCCGAAGGTGTGACACTCTCCTGGTGAGTGAATTTTTGAGGAAATGTGTGTCGAAAAAATGTTTTTTTTGGGGAGATTAAACGACGTGTAGTGTACTCGAATTACGCCGGATTGGGTATCGAGGTTTTTCACGCGCGGATGGGTAAACAGATTGACGTTTCATTTGCGCCAGCTGGTTGGACTGAAACCACGCGGTTTGTGGAAAAAGAACTAATTTATAATGCTTCTGTAGCTTTCTTGGGTAACGCGATACAATCGATTTGTTTGGGGAGTAATCGAGCTGTGATGATCTTAATTTTGTTCGATTGGCGTGTATTTTTTTCTTTTGTTTCGGTATAATGCTCATAAAGTAATACAATACAGAGAAAAATTCGGAAAGTAATCTTACTTGGTAATAAAGAAATCTTTATGGTTCCCAATGGCAATAATTCCCCAAGGTAATATACATTCCAGTAAAAAGCAGTTTATTATCCCTCAAAAAGCACTAACCAACAATTCCACGAGAAAGCCACCGCGCAAAAACACGAATAACATGCCGACATGCTTCCGAAAAGCGCTAAACAGAAAGATAAAAGGGGCCGTGTCATGGAATATCGAGCATCCCACTTAAGTTTTAAAATAATCGCGCGTCCGAGAGGGAAATAGAAAGAGAGTGCGTGTAAACTCAGCCGCGGCTTGGACATCAATCGGGCGAAACCTTGAATCATCCACACAAGTCGAGAGTCAAGCGAAAGAGCCAGAGGAAGATCTAAATCGGGCAAAGTATGTGATCCATTCCAAAGTGTTCGTGGCGTATAAATATACGCGCGGTTACAGGCAAGAGAGAGCTGAGAGTTCGATATGTGCGTGTAACATAAAGGAGCTCGACGTCGTGCCGTCTGTCCAATAAGGCAGTGACAAGCTGATACGCGCTGAGTTTGTGTATGTGCAGCTCTCGTTATGGAGTCTGTTAGAGTTGCTGGCCGAGGTTGTGAGGCTGGTATTCGAGACGTGGGGTTCGTTATAGCTTAGGTTTGTTATATGGGCTTTTGAAGAAGGAGATCGATTTCACGTTTACGATTGGTAGTTAAGATATTAGGGCTTTGGTGTAGAGGAAAGTAGGCGGATAATTCGGTTAATTAGAGGTTTGTTTGTATTGGTGACTAAACAAATTAAAGCTGTAATGTAATAATAGTAATTGAAACGCTAATTCTATTGTATGCCAAAATCAACGTGCTGTTTGGATGCCCATATGAAAAAAGAAAACAAACCTATAAAACCTAATTATCAAAGGTCACATTCAGGTCCTTGATTCCTCATCTACACCTGCCTGTTTCACAAGCCCAGAGAGCTCGTAGCGCCATCAAACCCGCATTGTTTAGCATAAATGAATCCAAATGACTTTTCCAAATCAATACACCAATTACCATTCAAAATCCAGCAACAGAGCACCTTCTCACATAACCCCCACTATCCTGCAAACTCTCTAAACCGTCAATCGGCCAAAAGTTCATAGCCCTTCGACTATGTACGGACGTCCGCATCAGGGCAGTGCGTTCAATCAAATTTCGTGCTCTGGGCGTATGCTGGCAGGGCTCCAAATGGGTTTCGCGGGAAGCCTACTGCGCGCGAAGAACTACTACCTGATAAAGCGCTGCGCGAGGGACACGCCACGCGCATTCTAATGTCAAGGTAATGTGAGGGTGCCGGTATAAGCACGCCTGAACGAGCCGGCTACCTATTAGGAATTTAAGGATTCGATTTCTTACTGCTCAATCAGTGGCGTGGCAGGGGAAGTGAAGATTTCGTTTGTTATGTAGGTGATTGCGTGTGTGTAGTTTTGTCTTTTATATTGTATTGGTGCATGATTGAATTTTTTAAGAATGCTGAAAATTTTGAAGGTGAGGAACGAAATTTTATAGGCAATAAAGCAACAGAAAGTGCTTGACTAATTTGCGATTTAAATTGTAATGCATTATGTGCATTTTTAATTCTTTCTGATATTACTTTAAACAGATTAACATAAAACGTCGAGTTATTTGAAGTCACTTCAAAACTGACATTAAAATTCTCGAGTTGTCGACATCGCTTTTAATCTTCAATTGGAAATAACATTATCGCCAAAACTATTTAAACTTAATCTTAACAATCTAGAGGGCACTGCTTTTAAGCACTGTGTGCTTATTTTTAAATGCATTCAAATTTAATTAATCTTGTTTCAATATAAAATTAGATCGTAGTATTATTTATATCAAGCTACTCAATATCCAATAATATGTAACAAAAGTTTATAAATATCTTACAAAGTTTCACGTGCACACATTCGTACACATAGTAACACTCTTTAAACTTAAAATTAAACTACTTAATTCTTAAAATCAATAAGAGAATAAACTTTCTTAGCCCGCATCAATGCATTGCCTTCCGTAAACCATCGAGCTCAAAACATTTCCTCCAAGGCAGAAATTCCATCATTTTCATCCAAATATAGATCCGCGTCATTTGCGTAATATAATTCAGAGACGCAGTCCGAAGTGCGTGTATTTTTAGCGCGAGAAGCGAGTGCTTATGTTAATTTCGTTAATCAAAGATCTCCAAAGACGCTTTTGCCTTTTAATCACCTTTACCTTTCGAGTCGCACGTCGAGCGTATACACCTACTCATAAATACATGGACGGATGTGGGTGTATATACCGGCGCGTGCGTTTACAGTTTCTGTTTACAAATAAAAGATCCTTCGCGTTATTCGCGTATACGTGTAATAAAATGGATTACTCTGTACATGAATGGTTCGTAAATATTGGCTAGAGAGTACGGAGATGCACGTAAACAGATGCAACTAGATGCTGCTGGGTTACGTAATCGGAAAAGAAGGAAAAAACAAGGAAAATCTTCTTATGCAGCTCTGGCAAGTTTTTTTGAAATAAGCTAATGATTAATCGCATTGAAACACACTCTAAATTCGCCAAGAGATTAATATGAATAGACCCTCGGAATATTGAACATGTGGCAAATTTTCTCTTACACAATAAACCGACCCCCTGCGCACAATAGCCGCAGGATTCTCAGCGTTTTTCCGGACCGCGAGCGCGCGCGCTCTTCCAATTGAGAACAATATCGCAGTAATTTTCCAAAACATCGCGCGCTCGCTGCGGATTGACTCAATTGTTCTCCTAGCTCTCCAACTAACGCGTCGTCGTAACGCCATACACACGCGCGCGTAACCCAAAAAGTCGAAAGAACAGCTGCACTGAAAATAGGCACACGCGAGCGTGACAGCTGCTTCGCACTTCCATCTCCCCCCTGCGTGTATGTGTCGTTAAAACTCAGCATGCGTCTAGGTAGCGGTGCAGGGTTAGCCGGTATAGGTAATGCTCTATTAAAGCGTATTTCAGCGCGTTTCCCGATCTGAGGCCAGAATGGCGAGAGTATAATGCCCGGGGGCTATCGAACGGGAGGAGAGAGAAAGAGAGTCGGGGTGAAGTGATGTGCCGCCGACTGCTGGCTCCGGGCGACGTGTGCGCAAAACAAACCGTATGTTTTCTTTGTAATAGGGAAGTTTGAGCCGGGGATTTGCCGGGGCTCTTAAATCTGAAGCGCGTTTCGTTAAATTCGTCAGAAAAGGATACGTATAAGAACGATGAAACGTCAAAATGCAGCAGTCGCAAGTGCAGAAAAGAAAAATCAGAAGCCTCTATCTAATCGTATCCTTTCCTGATTCGATAAAAAAACAAATTCGATTGCAAAGGAACGCGCGCGCATTATCTCATGATAACCAAAATTGTTTTCCTGAAAATTACTCTCATTCTGGCTGATTGATGGCGTGTCTGCACGCGCGGCTGATGCCGAAAGCACAAGTGATACTCGTCCGCTAATAACCGCGCGCCGCTACGTAATAACCAGCGTACACACACATTTTTTCCGCTATTCCCTTTTTTTTTCCTTTCATCTAGCCGCGTCACGTACAGTTACGAAAGTAGAGCAACGAGATAATGCGATGCTCCTCGGCGCGCGAACGGTAGCACTATCTTCGGGCAGCTCGTGCGCGATTAGCATTTCGAAAGGTTCTTATTCTGTATACGCGCGGCACACAAAAGGCAGATGCATGTGTGTTTTAAAAATACCGGTAAGTCGGCTGGCCTGGCTATATTCGGAAGTCGAGTCCCGATGAATTATCCGTGAGATCGTGTAAAAATATACCCGCCCGAGCGCGCGCGGGTACGAAGGCAGCCTTGGCAACGAATCGTGTGTGTGTGTGCGTGAGTACCTACAAGGAGCTGGCCTTGAACTTTGGAATCGAAGTTTTGCAATACGAAAATCGAGGGTGTAGGGTTTTTCCTCGGTTGGTGGGGAGGGATTGGATGTAAGGTGGGAATTGTGGAGTGTTGAAGGATGTGGGAAATTTATTTGGAATCGAAAGAATGCGGCGAGTTACGTGAATTACGGAGCGATCTTGTAACGAGTTTTATCTGTTCTTCTTCCGCTTTCGTAACGGCATTTCGTACGGGCGCTGTAAGTCTTGTGTAAAGACGCCGGAATGACTTTTATCGATTAATGAAGAATACGAAATTGCGAATATGAATATTATTATATAGGTTTCTGGATTATTTAATAAGAATTATATCTTAGGTGGTAGCGACTGCAATTATGCATGTAGATTAAAACTCAATAAAGTTAGCAGCCGTATAAGATTAATTGTAAATTATAATATAATAACATACAACATTCAATTTTAATATGGCCAAAAACTAATGGACAAATGATTCCGCTCACATTAGTTTTAAAAGTAATCCTTTCTTTAAGTCTGTCTATAAATCAAGGCTATTTATAAAACATTAAAAAAAGAAAAACGAATTTACGGAGGAAACAGACGATAATCAAAACAAATTCATTACTTTTGTAAGAACGGATCGCAGGGTATTGATCGCATGCGCGCCCAGAAACTGTGTAACAGCGAATACTCTCAAAAGCAATCTCGAAAGAAATAATGAATGAAAACCCGTCGTACCGGAAAAAATAAAAAACTTGTTTAGTCTACCCCAGCTCATAAAATTGATCGAACCCAGCCAAAAATTCCCACCTCTCCCAACCCAACCACTAAAAGGGATTACACGTCTGAAATATGGCCTTAGAATAACGCACTCCGCGGAATGCGCAATAATAAAGCAGCAAAAAAAAAATCCACCAAGAGTAAAGAACAGAGAGAAGAACGAAGAAGAAAAGGAGCAAAGCAAAAGAGGACTCGTCCAGCGAGTTGACTTGCCTGTTTTCCGGTTCGCGGAAGCGTCTCTACGTTGGTCCCAGCGACGACCGGCGCCTTTTCCGGGCCCCCGTTCTGCTGTAGCAGCGTCGTCGTCGCCGGCGGCTGCCCGTCCAGGATGTTGCCAGTCTGCCCGACGTTGTTGAGGTTGTTGGCGTTATCGGAGCTCAGCTCCTGGTTCGCGTTGGCCTGCTTACCTCCCCCGGCGCCTCCGCCCTTTCTCTCCTCGCCCGTCATCGCGACTCCAGCTTCTTCGTCCTGCGCCTCCCGCCTCCACCTCCGCCTCCTCCTCGCCCACCCTCAATTCTCTCTTCCTCTTTTTTTATACCTATACTTACATATATATGTATATATCACGCTCTGCTTTTTCCTCCCTGACTCTCTCAACTCTACTCTCTCTCTCGCACTGACTCTATCTTTCTCCGTCGATCAATTTCGATAGGCAGATATATACGTGTATCTAGAGCTAGATTCGGCGCGCACACCTTAACACACTTTTTCGCCCGGCCCTTCCCTTGCGCGCGCGCCAGAGCGGCCAAGAGCGCAGGTAGCTATATACATATATATATAGCTATTATCACTGCTCCTCCCTGATAAGAGCCCGAGTGGCGGGTATATAGAGCTCGGCGATATTCGGAGCGCGCGCGGGGCTCTTTAAATCGACTCGAGCGATTGTGTGTCGAGGTCGCGCGCGCTCCAAAAAGGCGGGCCGGAAAATGGAGACGAGAAAGAGTCTCAGCGATCGAGAGAGAAAGACAGCCGGCGGGGGCGCGAAACCGCGACTACTACTGTGCATTGTCGAGGCGCCGCGGAGCGCAAAATCGCCGGACGCCCAATTTATCGAACGCCACCACCGCCGCGTCCAGCGCGTACCTATATATATATATACATCAGCGCAGATATACGTAAACGCACGGATATGTGTGTATATGTACGCGAACTCGCGGGTATCGCGATGGATAAATATATATATATGCGTACACGCTGGGAGAGAGAAAGAGAGAGAGAGAACCGGGGGGTCGTTTCCTCCGCGAGTGTATATATATATATATATATACGCAAGCGCTTCTCCCGCCCCCCGTCGATATAAGCACACTGCTCCGGTTTCTCACAAAAACTCACTGGTTACGCGCGTATAGCTCGCTCCCGAAAATCCGGCCGAGCTGCCCCGTTTTTAAAAAAAAAAATCAGAGACAGCAGCGGCGGCTCGCAGGCACTGAACTCTCGCCGCGAGCTTATATATGTGTGTATCCACGTATATGAGGAGAGCGCCGAGGAGAACTCGGGGACCGGCCGCGGCCAAACTGACTACGCGCTCGCTCGATCACTGCTCGGCGACTCGCTCCGAGCTGGCTCTCTCTCTCTCTTACTCCGTCTCTCTCTTTCTCCTAGGGCTCCCCCTCGTATACATTTTTCCCCACTACTCGCTCCCGTCTGCGGCTCTACTCTGTATACCTATATATAGCGCGACTACACACTGCGGGACAGAGAGAGAGAGAGAGTTGCTCGCGACCGAAACGCCGTCCGCCCTCACGGACGACTCGCGGGACGTTCGAGAGCTGCAGGGCTCTCTGGCGCTCGAGCTCAGCGACATCTGGCGCCAGGATGAGGAAACTTGGGGATAGGCCTCGCTTTTTTCGACGTTGCGTGCGGATGCGCTTCTTGGGACTTTCTCACTCTTGTTTCTTCGCTCCTGTTTTTTGGTCTTTTTTTTTTTTGTTTTTTGGGGGGTCAAGAACCGTTTTACGGTTGCGCGTGGATCCTCCGCAGGATGCCTGCGCTTTTTATTTATCTTTGACATGGGTTTTATCGCTTTTACTCCTGATGCTGCTTTATTTTCAGCGGCTGCGGTTACGCTTTTTTTGTCGTTTTGCATTTTTGGAAAGGTGGTTTTTTTGGTTTTGAAATTTTACCTGACTTTTACTGTTATTGAGGAGCGATTTTTGGGCGCGTTTAAAAAAGATTACCGCTTGCTTTAATAGTAGGGGAGAGCGGGGACAGTGCACTTTTATAGTTTTATAGTTTAAAGAAAAAAAATTGTATAAAATATAAACTTACCGGGCTGTAAGAACAGTTTTTGTGTCAATCAATCCCGTTGTAGGTATAATTTAATATACACTGTGGAATAAGTGGAGGATTGTAAACTTTTTCCAATATGATTAACTAAAATCAAGATTAATAAAGACGTTTTATTACAATTTTATCATGTATCAACTTGTCAAATGTAGATTGAAATAGGATTGTTATATAAAAAATATGATTTTATTCTTATTACCTCTAAAACAGAAAATTTATTTAAACTTTGGGCCAATTAAATTTTATTATTTACGCTTCTGTAAATAAACTATTAATAATCCGAAACCATATTTCGTCTATATAAAGAATTGTAAAGACTGTATACATACTGTATAATTATTACCTCTATTATGGTAACTAGTCAGCTAATATATAAAATTTCTCATTTTCAAAATTTAAATATCTTCATGTTATACCAAATTGAACTAAAAATTAATTACCTATGCACTAATTGCTAATTATAAAGTGATGGAACATCCGCTTTGTAATTAAGAAAATGAGAATCGATTATTTTAAATTATTTGTAATTTTTCAAAAATATTTTTATCGTCAAATTGTTCATAATTAAAACGTCAATAACAAATAGACAATAATTAATGTAATATAATAAAATAAATTCTTTAGTTTAGGAACAAATTGAAATTTTAATTAATGAACGTGAGAAATTTCTGTACATCAATAAACGCAACTGTTAAAAAATTGGAGAAATTATAAAATTTCGTTATTTTATTAAATTTTTAAAATATACTTTTTTAAAACATACTTCATCGAATTTATTTAATAAGACTTTTTCTAACAGTGCTATCTACTATCCTATCTATGATATAGTTAATTATTTTTCTATATTACAAAAAATTAACCTCATGGTATTAAACTTATTCAAGATATTTACAGTATTTCATTAAAACTTTTTCTTTTATCAATTAATTAGTTTATGCAAAAGGTATTTTAAATTTATGGAAATCGTATATACCGTTTTTATGAACCCGTTTCAAATTTGAAGCACCTTAAACTTTAATAGTACAATAAATTACGAGTGCAGTAATTTTAGACGCGTTAGATAAAGTAAATAAAATTTTTTTTAGTTTTTAAGTATTTTATTAAAAAGTAAAATATCCAATTATATATACAGTTTACATTTTCGTCGTTTTAATCCTTTTTTGGACAATGTAAATTTATAATATATATTTAAACAAATAATATGTATAACTTTTAGATTTAAAAAATTAAAAAAATAAATTCGACAATGCCAAATATACAAAGATTTTCAAAATATATATTATTATGTATAAATGAACAATAACTTCATACATCATACGTTTTTTTGCGAATTCACATTTCGTTTTGATTATAATTTATTTTATTATGCCCTACATTTTTTATGTCACAATTACGCACTTTTTAGGTTGACACAGACTTTACTCGCTCACCTAACTTCTTAAGAATTCTTAGATGATTCGATAAATAATATTTTTTCAATTTTAATAAGACTAAAGCTGCTGCTTGAATTTAGATCAAATTATAAATTAAAGAATTCTTATAATAACTATTAATTTATATTTAGAAATACGCATGACTTAAATTCTACGTTCTTAATGAGTTTTGCTTATTAAAAATATAAATTATTTACAAAGCAAGATGCTGCACCAATAGCAGGTTCCAGATCTTACAGTAGTGAAAATACATTCTGTTACATAGATTTTTATACGAGTCACCGCATTGCGACTGACAGTTCTTACAAACGTTAACAATTAATAAACATAAGAATGGCAATCGAGAAAATTCTTATGAAAAAACGTCGGAGTACATAATCATGATCCACCTACTTCTTTTTACATTTTTAAACATTAAATTCGGGCAGTTGAACATTTATAAATAATATTCATATAAAAAAGTAAAAACTGAATTAAAGCATTTTACACATTAGTGAAATACTTATCACGAATACATATCCATTTGCGTAATTTTTTCTGATACTTTAATAATTTTTAATAAAATAAAGTAATTATCGCGTCGACTTTTTTTCAAAAATTTGAATCTTTTAAATTAATATGCATGTGTCATTAGAAATGAAAAATATCAAAAAATTTATAACTCATCACCCAAATGTACCAAAATTGTTAATACTTAAAAATACTCAACATGCACAATTTAGGAAATGTTCAATTCTATAGAAGTAAAAAAGTAACATTCTTTTAAGGCAGCGTGAAACCATCTTCTTGTTATACAAACGCGAAAACTAATTTTTATACATTTATAGTTCAGTTTTAAAAAAAATAGCGACACCTTATAAATTTTTACTAAAACAATTTGACGTCGAAAAATCTTCTAAAAACTTAAAATAAAATGCGAAAGAATTCGTTCTCGTGTTCTCGATAACAAGGAACATTTCACGCCATCTTAAATGATTTACAAACTAACATTCGCGTATTGTTTAAGCATCATTTACAGATTTACAATTTCCTTCTTGAACATGTTCTTCATACTTTTTATCAGAAAAAAAAGATGTATTACAAGTATCACATTTTAATGTAGGATAATCATCAGGATGATTTGTAGCTATATGATCTTGAAATATTTTCTCTTCATTACTTTGATAACACTTGTTGCATTTTTTACAAATTTCTGTGTGCAAATGAAGACTCATATGTTTCTTAAGATATTTTAACTTCATAGTTTTTGCGCAAACAATACATTTTATGATTTCATTTACAAGAGCATCGTGTGTATTTTGAATGTGCTTTTTTAACAACGCTTTTTGAGTAAATGCTCTTTTACATGGATGACAAGGGTGTCCTAATCCGTCATGATAAGCTTCATGTTTTGATATATAATCCATATGCACAGCTTTACCACAAGTTCGGCATATAGCTAATCCATGTTCTTTACTAAAATGTAGTCTTCGATGATCAAAATTATTAAATCTTAGTTCGCATTTAAAGCATTGGTAAGGATTTACTGTATCGTTATTATGAGTCTTCATATGTTTGTCAAAAGGTTCTCCAATATCTACTAGCTCCTTACAATCTGAACATTGTGTCTGAAGAATCGGTTCAATAAATAATTTCCCTTCATTTACTTCACACTTATGTTCCAAGTATTTTTCAATTCTATCAAAGTTAGTCATACAATAGCTGCATTTAAGTAAGGTTGGATGAAACCTTCTTACATGAATGTTAAAGACTTTTAAATTTTTAAATTTTTTACCACATGGACAATGATTTTTTACATTATGCTTTGTATTTGCAGCATGTTTCATCAGTTCTGTTTTATTCTTAAAATGCATTGAGCATGTTTGACATCGATAAGTTGATGTTTCTTGATCCTGTTGTTTTGATTGTGATAATACTTGCCTGAAAAAAGTTTTTAAATTATTTGGTTGATCTAATAGTAAATGATCAAATTAATAATAAAAAGTATACAGTACTTGCGAAGGTTGGCTAATGATGGTATATTACCATTATTCTTTTTTGATACATAACTTAAACCATGGTTCATATCTTGTATTGCATTTTCTTTTGAATCCAAAGGAGTAGGCTTGGAGATATTATTTATTTCATTAATATGAGGAGTAGAATCTTTATTTTCATTAAAATTGCTCTGATTTGAATCATCGTCTTCAATATCTACTTCTTCATCATCTTCTGCTACTTGGATCTTTAAAATACTATGACCTTTATTATACTTTGATAATTTAGAGTTACCTACCTTTTGATTATTATAATCAACCGAACCCATGCCAGAATCATTAGAAGAAGCATCACTATTTTTAGAACTTCTAGAATCCTTGTAACTTTCTTCAATAGCTGTATTTCTAGGCACAACTTCATATGAATCATTTTTGTTCTTTTTTATCTTTATACTTATTCCAATGCCAGAATCTGAATCATTACTTCTACCAGTTTCTTTACATTTAACTTTGTGTAAATACATTGTATGGTAATTTCTAAAAGATCTACCGCAGTGACAAGTTGTCTGTTCTGGTTCAGTTCCATTATTTTCTTCCATATTTGTATTTTGAAATACTAATTCTCCATTTTCAGATTTTTTACTTTCTTTTTGAACAGAGATATAATCTGTTATTGTTGTTTGAGATTTTGTGGTATCTTTTGGTTCAAGTGCATAATTATTTTGTGCTGATTTTATTGGTCGAAGAGGTGAATTTAAAAATCGACACTTTGATGGATCGAAATTTTCTGGTGTTTCTCCTCTTATTCTATGTACTTTTCTGTGATAAGCAAAACTTTTTACAGACTTATACAAACCTAAACATACATTACATTTGAAAGGTCCTTTATTAATAGGTCTTATACCAGATAAACTGTTTATAGGTTGGGCAATAATTTTATTTGTTCTGTATTTTCTCTTCTGTAAAGTCCAACGAGGTGCATTTCGTTTCCTTTTTTTCACTGCTACTGCTAATGATTCATTCAAATCTATTTGCATAGGTTCAGACAAAACTTCTTTCTTTTTTTCTGTATTTGTTACACTTCCAGTGCTTTCATCAGCGCTTTCTGTAATTGTTTCACATTGATCAATTATTGAACTAACACAACCAACTTTATGATAACCTCTCATATGGTAGATAATATCTGTACAAATTCGTTTGCAAAGCACACAACGAATTTTTATTTTGTCTTTACCATTAGTTACTTTTGTTTGAGATTCTTCTGCTTTTAACTCATCGTTTACAGGGTTATCTTCAATTACAGTTTCTGATGGCAGTAAAGGTTTGACTGATTCTACTGGTTTTGATACTATTGGTGCCACTGGTTCTTCATATACAACTTCCATTGGTTCAACTGGTTCATCTGTATTGGTATCAGGTGTCACTGGTGCAGCTTTCAGAACAGCATCAGTTCTAGCTTTATAAACTCGTTTTGGATGTACATATACACCATGTTCCTCAATTGCATGATGTCGTAAATGCTGACTGTCAACAAATTCCTTTCCACATGTTATACAATGATATAATTTCTTTTTACTTTTTACTGAAAATCTAAAATCAGGAAGAGCTTTATTATTATTTCCTAGAATTGGCTGGTAAGGTAATGGACCTGGTAACTTTGGTTCGTCTTCAGACAAATTCTTTGGTGAAGTATATTCACAAGGGCTGCCTTGAATGTCTTTTATTAACTTTAAAGTTTCCCATATTTTGTCACAGCTTTCTAATTCGACTGTTACATCCTTCAACTGGTATTCTTTCTTATAAAACAAGGCTAGTTCTTGAATTCTCTCTTCATCAGGATCCTAAAAATTCATAATTGATATAATACACTTATAAACATTTTTCATTAACAACTTAAAAAATTAATCATCAGTTCTAAGAATAAATTTTTGCAAATAAAATTACTTTAAAATATTTTTGACTTTAAATAAGTATTTTCCAGTCACAACGAATTGAAAATATTTTAATCAAAAAAACTGTTATTGTCGGTATACTTTAAAAATAGAACACAAATCCCAGCCAGACTTCTGTTTACACCCAAGCTCAAAACAAAAAAGCAAACAGCTACTCACAACGTAGCAGGGCGGCGAGACAGCCCGCTGCAGCACAACGGGGCTGACCTCCTCGTAAACCTGCTCGTCCATCTCCTCGTCCAAGTCGGCCTCGTCGCCAAACAACTCCTCGCTGACAGGCGGCTCCTCGACAATCTCCGGCACTGGCTCCTGCGGCTCCTGCTTTATAAACAGCTCGGCGACATCAGCAGCGACGCCGGGCTGCGCCACAGAGAAGGTCGTGGCTATGGCCAGTTGCAGATCTCCGCCACCGGCTGGCTGCTGCTCCACCAGCGGCTGCGGCTGCTGCTCCTCTTCCATCATCGTCGAGCCCATAATCACTTGCGCACGCACCTACAAACACCGCTGCACGTTTATTTGAATATGTACCTATATACACAGCTATATAGAAGAGAACGCGCAGAGAGAGACACCGGGGGCAGGTTAGCAGCGCGCGAGAAGAGACATTTTCGAGCACGCGCGCGCGCGCGCGGTAAACTATAGGAGCTCCGACGAGAGACTGCTGCCGCCAGCCGCGCGCGGGGACGCGGCCTTCCTGCACATGTCTGAGCGCGCGCGGAGAGCTATCGGTGTGCTGTAGCGGTGTATAGCCGCTTATGCTGCTGGCTCGCTCTCTCACGCGGCTTGGGGCAACTGTCGCCGCCGCATAGCGCAGTGACGAACCAACCTCCTCTGATTCCCCTCCAACCGTAAGCCAATTGTACTGATGCCTATGGCTCTCTCCGCTCTATACTTATGCTAGATCTTTTCTCTCGACTCTTTCCACCTTCTTTTACAGTTGCGCGCACATGTATACCTGCCCGTCATGTCCCCATGACCAAATGATCCCGGATAAAGAGACTTTCTAGTTGAGGGACACTTGCACGCACTGTACCTTTTTCTTAGAGCTCTTTGTTTGGCATTGATGATATACTTCGTTCCTTGATCAGCGATTGATGATGTGTGTTCTGGCGCTTGATAAAGCAGGCCAAGATTTTCCCGTCGCTTTTCCACAATTCGTCTTCACTTGGGAATAAGCCAGTATATCGTGGAAAGCAGTGGTGGGGACGGGAGAAATCGATACGCTTTTTGATGCTTCTAATAACTTTCCAATCAGCTATTTTCGTTCAGCAATTATATTTGCCAAGTCCACATTGTCCGTCAATTCGTAGAACTAATTCCAGAGGGTATAGGAACAACTCGTCAGGTATTTTTCATCGATTCATCAATGATCTCATATTAAGCTTCGTTGAAAACTGCGAAGACTTTATTTCCGAGACGCAAATTGATGCTAATTTGGTTTTGAATTACGTAAGCGCTCGGAATGGAATACAGCTAGGCCGGCAGATGTTAAAATTCTGCTGGCGTCGGGGCACCTTTAGCTACGCCCCTGAATATTAGTTGAGAGATAGTACGTCCAAGTTCGGTAGGGGAGAATGGACGAGTCCAAGTCACAAATAGATGCCAGAAAATTTTCAGGTGGATTCAACTTTCTGGGACGTAGTCTTTTGTGGAACAAATTAGTATGGACTTTCTGGATGGGATTAATTAGGTTTCGTCATTTCCACAGCGTTAAATAACGTGGAAAGTGTTGAAAACAATTTAAAGAAGCTTGATCATGGATGAAAATCCCGTACAGAATACGGATGAGTCAAATCATGTACTTATTCCCAATTTTTAAAGTTTCCATCAAAATGCCGACTAACGACCGAGTTTCAATTAACCAATGAAAATCGCAGAAAAATAGAAGAACCAACGAGGAAAATCGATCCACTCATCGATCCAACAAACACTCCCAACAGATAATATCCCAAGTGACAAAGTAGGAAAGCCGATACGCGAGGTCAAATATCGTCCGCGGTGCAGTTCTAGAAGCGTTAGAAGCCGTTTTGTGGGAGAGGAGAATCAGAGGTCGGACGAGTCCATTCGTCGTAAAAGAGGCGCGCCAGCAACAGCTGCGCGCCGTAGCGAAAGCCGCGAGCCGAGAGCGGCACTGACGAATATATACGCACACTCTCTGTACCCGCGATCTTGGCCGAATAAAGCGATGTTACGATACGAGAGCTGTAACCAGTGACTTTGCAAATTGTTCCTTACACCTGCCCGAAATTATTACTCCCTCGGGTGCATTATACACCTAAGCGAATCGTCGGATTACAATAGTACGCGTGTAATGCACTGAAATAGGTGGAGGGCTAGCGGCTATAGATAAGCTTTTTTCCTGGAGAAACATTGATCGAAGGAAAATGGTGCGATACAACCGCGGAATATTAGCCCCCCACGAGAGAGAGAGAGGAGAGAGAGAGTCGGGAGGAAGAGAAGTTCAAGCATGCTCGGCCAGAGCAGCAAAGCCTACCTATTCCAGCAGCAATCCGACGATCGATTCTTCGCCCGGCGAAGGCTCTACCTACCTCGCTCCGCTGGGCTCTCCTCCTCGCGAAAGAGAGGAAAGCTATTAATAGAACTAGAACGGGTGGAACATTGTAATCCGATGTGGAATAAAGGGACTTGTTCGTTTAGCTCTGCCAACTCCCAACTCTCGCTTATATCCTCGCTCAATTATTCATCCGAGTACTTTGGGCTTCAGTATTTTTTATTCCCTGCCGAGCGCGTTTGTCCAATTGTCATTGATTGCGGATGTTGGCGCAGTCATTTCCGCTGTTGAACGCGCGGTTCTCTTTGTTCCGAATGGCTGGGATATTTTCTGAACCATGTTTTTCCGTGTAAGAGTACTAGTCGTTATAAATTCATCAGATTAAACCAGTTCTTTAACTTGATTCTTTGGAGTACTATGCAATTAAAGTTTTTACTTAAAATTGCTTATTTTATTGTTCCTCAAAAAATGAATCGTGAATCCAATGCAAGGCATTTAGATACACCACCCGATAGAATTCCTTTCACCGATAGCGCGGAAATTCTTCGAATACTGTGGAGTTGAAAAATTGCCAGTAGAACATGACCTAGAGATAATACAAAATAATGAAATATATTATTCCGTTAAGTGCACCGTCACTATTAGAAATAAGATATTTAAAGAATGTACTATTTATGAATTTCGGCTACTAATATAGGACAGTTTAATCTAAATGTATGGATTCGTTAAAGGAAATAATACACGACATGGGAATGAGCCACAAATGGATGCCTTCATTTAATTCTACGACTATTAACTTAATCTGACTGACGGTGAAGTGGCAAAGTACTTCCCCGACAGACTAAAATTTATCAAAACAATCGACTCGCAAGCATTCACTGAAAGCATGTCCAAGACTCAAAGTAAGTAAGTCAGATTAAAATTAAACTTGAACGTAACATTCCGAATGAAAAGTCTTTTATCATATACCGGGTGTCGAGAAAGTTTCCACTCGCATCTTCCAGAAGATCAAATGCAGCGCAGATGTTACTGAAAGTTTGATAAGATTCCGGGAAAAATCGTTAACGTAATCAGAAATGCGCTTGTTCCGCGCTGCATATATTTATGCGTGTATATGTTCGAGAAGCAGAAAGAGGATGGGATCATTAAATATCTTATGTCACGATAAAGCAGCAAGCGGGGGCGAGTAGCAGCAGTGCGCTAGCTTGTTCGAGCCGCATATACTAGGTACTGTTGATCAATACCGCTTTTGCGACGCAAATACATAGGATATCACGTGGATTTTCACTTTGAAATTATGAATAAGGAAATATGGGATGTATTATTTAAATATCGATTGTCTACTTCTTATTCTGCGACTTGTAAATTGTCCACGCGTATTAGAAACATTGAAAACGGTAGGTTTATCCCTAGTTTGCATTTTTTGTGATCGTGATTGAAATAATGTCTTTCTAACTTTTACCCTTTATATTTGATATTTTAAGAATTAGTTCCTCTTTAAACAGTTTGAAAGGTTTCATATTAATTCTGTTAAAGTCGATTGTCTGCATGTAGATTTTAAAATTTTGATACTTGAAACAATGTCAGAATTATACTTGTAACGGAAGTGCTACCGTGCCTCTTGATCAGTTCCTTTGAGAAGTAATATTTCACTTCGTTATCTTAAAAATTGGCAAAAAATAATTGTAATCATAACACACTTAGATATTTGTACCATACAAACAATCGATGTACATATAAGTTTACTTATTCATTTATTTGAAAAGATCTTTTTATTCTTCAATAATTGATTTAGCTGAATTCTTTAAAATTCTTTAAAAAGTAATGTATTAAAAAGAAACGCAAACTTCCAGCGGAAAATTTTCCGGGTTTGAAATAGAACTTAAATTAACTTAAATCAAGTCAACAGTCAGAAGCTAATTTATCAAGCTTCAGTTTACCACAAAAGAAATAAAACGAACCTATAGTATTTGCAAATAAAATCAATATACCATCGGGGATTGATATCTTTTTGACACCCTTTCATTTACAGAATTTGTACGCATTCAATCATTTTCATAGCCTTAGGAAATTTGGTAAACTAAAATAGTCCCATCAGGTTAAAGATCACAATAATCTCAATCAGACTTGCAAGCGCAGATAAGTGACCATTGTATAACAAAAGAATTATACTCGATATCGCTTACCCATATAGCACTGGTCTATCTTTCAAGTACATACACATTCCTAGAAATTACTTACCTTAAAATAATTACACATTTGCAGTAAAATTATAATTTTAAAGACTATCATTTGATTCATTATTAAGTAACCAACTCAATTTCAAAGAGTTTAGCGAACTGTTTCTGGTTCGATATCTATATGTTTTATTGATTTGACCCGTTACCGCAGTATGAGTAATGGTGAATACACATTTTCGTTTCGTTCTAAAAGATTCCTACAAGCTCATCTCCAAATTTAGCTATATACATAAACGTGTAAATCAATCAGATCATGGCGAATCATTTCTGATCTGGTAATCAAAACATAAGTCTATTTTGATCTCATAAGCTTAAAAAACTTAAAAGAAATTTAGTACAGAAATTCTTAAATATTAGTGTAACAGCAGTTTTGTAAACTCATTAATAAATATTACATAAAAATAAGCGGAAAAGATAGTAACTCTATTTAAGTTCCTTAATAGTGGCAATACTTTGTTCGACAATGAATAATACATAATTTTACATTTAAAATGACTAGTAGATTTTGTGAAGGTGATAATCGCCCAAGTCAAGAATTAAATGTCGCACGTGTTGAACAATCCAGTAAATGTAAATTGTATTTAAGAATTTTTAGTAATGCGCAAACTGCTGCTTTATGCACACTGTATCAAAAAATATTCATTTTGAACAGAATCTCACTTCATTGAAGAAACTTTAATGTGGCCGTTATATTTTCCCGCTGTTCTTGCCTCGTGTACTTTGGAGATAATGTTTTGAATATCTTTTTTTTTCATCTTCTGAGTTAAATAAACATAATAATATAATGTCATAAAATAAACATTTCTAATTAATTCCCCGAACTTTTTTCTTATTATACTGCTTATAATGTGACATTTTGCTAATACGTTTTCTACGTCTTAAATTTTAATGTATGAAGGTCATACATTTAATGGAAGTATTGTTATTCAACTAAATTTTCCAGGGAATATTGTCTTCTTATAATGACATTGTATGCATCATGCACATCAATCGCGATCTGATAAAAGTAGAATTCAGCACGCGAGGTGTTCAGTTGACATCAAGATGTTTCGGACGTCTCTACTGTTTTTTGCATTTTCTATTGCTTCTCGCGACTGTGCTATTATTCCTGACTTACCAAATTCAGGTATTTTGATGTTTTATTTGGTAAATATCCCGAAATTTAAACTTCTACAAATCAATCAACTCTGTGCTGTAACGGTCTAATAAGAGAAACTCATTTCTATAAAGATTTTACCTCTAATTACGTGATTCTTCAAATAACTTAACTATTTATAAACAATCAATTGTAGGCAATGCAGGATTTCATGCAGACTTAAATCATCGAAATGCGCAATTTGGTGAAGGAATTCGTGATTGGTTTAGAAATATGAAAGATAAGGTTTTCGGAACAGATTCTTCAAACCAAATCAATTTACCAAGTCCAATGGATTTAAATTCTGGAAGAGCATTGAAACTTTACACTAATAATGTACCAGAACGGATGATACTTCAACCTGGGAAATTCTTTTTGGATCTAAGTAAATATAAATATTAAATTTGAACTTGTACATCTAGTACTATTGAGTAACATACATAATTAATCGCGGTGGATTAAGTACTTAAACTTTACTAAAAACATTGAAAACCAAACATAATTGCAATAATCAACTCAAGAAAGATGGATCACTTTATGATTAATAATAATAATCTTAAACAATTATACTCATTAAGACTGCATAAAGAAAAACTTTAATTTGATTTGCTTGGATCATAAAAATAATGACTGGAACAAAATTTTAAAGTATAAATACATTTTATCCGCGCTTTCGTATTACGATAAAGGATATTAAAGACCTTTCACTATATATTATATCCTTTCCTTTACGTTCATTATGCTGTTCCTTCTTCATGCTGTATCTGGAGCTTTCAATTTATAATCTGTTAAATGGAACTATCCATATTTCCAGAGTTTGTTAAATATAGTAATTATTGTAACTAAAGTTATCAAAATCATTTTAAGTCTTGTTAAAGATTTCCAATACTTTAAATATTAGTAAAAGTACATGTCCTTTCAACTAACTTTAAAATTCGAAATATTCATATAGAAAACAAATTTCCAGCAAACTACAAGTTCAACCCAGATACGGACTGGGGTTTCCGGCTAGGTAACTGGTTCATCATACGAAGATTCGAACCCGACGAGGTATCTTCTTTTAAAATCAACAATTGGAGCTACTGGAAGGACCTCTTCGATCTAAAGGATGAAAACGAAAGCGAAGAAGACAGTGACGAGCGGAAAGTCAATACTGGATCTTCTGCCACGACGACAATTCGCGTGGCTGAAAGTACGGCAAACGCCGCGGGTGAGAAGGAAGGCAACGAGAACAGCACCAGCGCCATTGAAGACCTATCCGTGGAGGTACTGAAGCCGTCCGCCTGAGCTCGTGAGCGTGGCTCTTTGATGAAGGAGAAGGAGAGTGGAGGCGGTCCAAGAATTTCTCGAGCACAAATACAACGTAACGCTACTTGACGATGATATACCGGGTGACGATAAAGTTTCTGATCTGACCTGGGTCTGGCGACTGTTTGGATTTCGACGTTGCTGAAGATTTTTATGATTTTATTTTTGTGGAAAGATTTCGATAGAAATTATTATGGTATTCCTATTTTTTATTGTGTTTTGCAAATGTTGAGTGCACTTTAAGGTATTATAACATGATTTAGAATTTGAAAAGAAACGTTACTCTTTAATATATTGTACAATATCCATGATATACTGGTAAATCATTAGGGTTAAGGTTGAACACATAATGTAATCATTTGAAATCATTTGAGATGACGATATCTAAAGGAAAACGTATTATTAGTTCTTTGTATACTATCAGATTATTTTCTCAATTACAAGTCTCATAAAACGTTGATTCGCAGAAAGAATTAACTTGGGAATACCAAAGTCCATTTATATTGAATTCAGACTATAAGAAAAAATACAAACTTTTTCATTGCCTCAACAAAAGTAGTATCAAATTCATAAATTCATTATTCCGTTCCATCAATTTCTTTACCTAAACTTTAGAATTCCCAGACATCCAAAATTCCATTGTCGTTTTATCCAAATTAAGTTTATCCAACGTCACAAATTTCTAATTAGACTTTTTCTAAATAAAATGTTAAGGTCTTTTTTGGTTTTTGTAATTCTAGCGCATACAAAATATGGGAATCTCTTTTGTTCAAATTTATTTCTGGTTTGATACTATATTGCGCATGATTGCGCAACTTTAAACACTGCTCTAAAATTACCTGCGGTGTCGTTGCTTAAAAGTTAAAACAGTACAAGGCATTACACGAATCTATGAAAGATTTCTACTTCGAAAAGACTTTTAAAACACTACTATTGATTGAGTTGGCGTATCAGTAATTCTTTTTCAAGCCGTAACTTTATTGCGTGACCGCATTCTACTCAAATAGTCGTTTTATTATTGCCCCGAACAATTTTTCCAAATCATAATTATTCTCATATATTTTTTTACGTATGTAAGTAGATTATCGTTGAAGTAGAGCAAGTTATTAAATGTTTCGTTACAAAGGGCGTAGTAAAATAAAGTATATGAATGTAGCTTTAGAATAATCAAAAGCAATTAAAGATTCAAAGATCAAATCGTAAGACTAAAAATTACTGAATTTTTCGATTGATCAAATTCAACATACATTTTCTTCAATACGATTTTTACCTAACTAAAAATGTCTACTAAGTTATGACCAAGACGTTAAACTTATTTTAAACTGCCAAACACTAAGATTGAAGTGAATTCTTTCTTAAAAACTATTTTTAGAAATATCAGACACTTCGGTACGGGTCTAGAAGCTGATTGCTCACCTACCCTGCTTAAAAGAATCTTTTGAATTTCACAGAATCTTATTAATCCCAACGAAATTTCATTTCAAACCTATTACGCGATGTTTTACAATGTATATTTATAGATTTGAGTAGTAGGGTTCAATGGTTTTTTAGTAGATTAGTGAGATGTTTTCTGTCCGAGAGAAGTCGAATGTGGTACAAATTAACATATACACGAATACCGGACAAAACCTATTTTCTAAACATCATGATTAGTCTTTTCTAAAGATAAAGTATTAAATAATGAAAACCAAAACAGTCCAGATAATATCCGAAATAAATAGGTCAAACAAATAAATCATTTGATACATCTTATAGGAATTTCTTATAGAAACTATAATTTTTGAATCTCAAGCTATCTTTCGCAAGAACGGCGTGTTAATTATTTCAACTCTATATAATTAGATTTTCAGAATTAGATTTACTATAAGGTTCTAAATCATTTTCTGTACTGTGTAGCGAATAAAGAGCAACAAAATACGCAACGCATTACTCAGCTAGATGGCACCAGTGAGTAGAGCATCAATAATAAGTATTACATAACACAGGGATACGATTTATCATCTTAGTGTCATACGTACAATGCATTTAGAATATGGCTAAAAATAGTCTTTATTATCTAAACAGTTAATATTAACGAGTAAAAATCTACAGAATGATCTACTTTTAAGATTTTATCAGCTTTTAGTACAAGCTAAGCTGGTAACTTGCCAGCAGATCATTTGTAATACCAGCAAATAATGTCAAAAATATTAAGGAATCTATTATCATAAATGACAAATCAAATATTACTTTCAAAAATTATTTTTTATCTGCAGAACTATTTTTTTAATACCTTATAAAAAATTAATTACTTTTGAAAGCTCTGTAGTAGACGCAAGCTTTATATTTATCGACGCAACTAACAAGCTGTCGCCATCTATGCTTTCAAGTATTAACGTTCTTGAACGTCCAGTTCATCTCGTATGTTCAAATAGAAATATTGTATTGATAATAAAAAACGAATTTATAAAAGAAAATGATTAAGTTATTTTGTAGAAAACTTGTTACAATAAAAATCATTATTCAGATAAGTAAGAACTGATTTTCGAATTCTCAATTACATTAAGTGATTTTAATTAAATTTATTTCAAAAATTTGGAATATGTTGCATGTACGTATATCTCTTAATAAAAACTATAATCAGCAGAGAATATACAAATAAATATTTAATTTTTAATTTATACTAATGAAAATGGTTAAGATACGGAATTATCGATGTCGCTTAAATTTTTAGCAATGATTCACAATCTAGAATCAAGAAGAAAACTAGAATTTTAAACTCTAACGACCTTGTTATAAATAATTGAATTGAAATTGCTAGAAAATTTGCTAATTTATAAACGCTTGAGATTTTGTAACATAACTATAGCTAAACATTGAAACTTTTTCTTTTAATTGAAATTTCAGCTCAAATTTTTTCAATGCAGTATTTGTAAAAGTTGTGAAAAGTTTTCGAAAGTTATAGGATGGTAAGAAATAAATTTCAATTTGTTCTATAAAGATTAACTAATAATAATTAAAGCTAGATTTAGGCCAAATCCTTATAGCTGAGTAATTTTGAAAAAATTAATAATTCTTGACTAGCGAGACAAAAGTACTCAATTTTTTTCCAGCCTTGATTTAAAAATTTTGAATTTTCGACCTATGTAGATAAAAATCGAAAGTAAATAAGGAAAGTCTCGGGCGACAATTTAAATGCGATTTGGGACATTCTTTATTTTTTCACCCTATGTGTGTAATAACTATTTCATATACTACAAATACGAAATCAAACCGATTTGAATTTAGCTTTTATTTGAAAAAAGATCCTAGTCTTTAGTAAAGTTAGTTCCTATAGTCTTTGATTAAGCTGACGAGCGAACGTCATTTAAAAGACTAGTAACTTTTGTAGGGCTTTTTTTAGTTGCAAGAACATATATTATAGTCTAAAATGTTGACTTTTTTATTACTGGATTGCAGCTATCCCTCTAATTTTAATCTCCCTGTAAGATGAATCATAATTTGTTTTTGAAAAAGTTTTTTTTTTATTATTTAAATTTAAATAAAAAGAAATAAAAATTAAAACTGGCATTTATCAAGAGGCGCGGTAGCGCCTCGAAGGCAAGTAAAATATAATTATAATTTATTTGAAATTTATAATTGTATCAATACTGCTATAAATTTCATGTTTTAAAGTAATGGGATTCTAGGTTTACAAAATAAGTAGATTTTAATTGTGGTCACAAAGATTCGGATTTTATTATTAAGATTTTACAATAAGTTTAATGTTGTACAAATCGCAGCCTTCATGATGGAGTAAGTGAGACGATTTACTGGAATAAAAAAAATGATGTTTTGCCAATGAAGAAAAGTTCCATTGAAAAATTTAAATTTTGAAAATGACGCAAGCGAAAAATACAATATGAATAATGCGATGATACATTGATTATAGCATGCATAAAATGATGTTACCTGTTATAATGATGAATAATATAATTGAAGCATGTAACAGTATATTGACAAGTGAACAATTTACAAATAAATAAAAAATGATTTGTGATAACAGAATGTAAATAGCAAGCATAAATAAAGCAATTCCGACACCAACTTACAAAATAATTAAATTAAAAAATAATACAGCCATAGACCAAAATAAATATGATTTTCCTTAATTATAACATTTATGTAAATGATTTTTGAAGGAGAATTATATAGTTTAAACTAAGTTTACAGTTGAACCACTTATGTAGACATGCTGATGGCAATATATATTTAGAGGTATGCGTGACCATCCAATGTAGAAAGTTGCAGAATAAATGTTGATAGAATATGTTTACTTCTTTCCCTAGAATATTGACAAAGAAGCGTAATACCTTGAAAGCATGCAAAAATAAAAAGGGGCAAATCTCTTGATATATTTCTTTATTTTCTTTTAAAGAAAAATTTATAATTATAGCCACATCAGTTAGAAAAATATTATTTAAAAAGATATTGATTTAACTTTATTCTATAACATTTTCTAATTTCAAATTTTTTTTAAACACATGAATTTTAATTATTAAATAAATAATATAAAAACTTTACAATACTTAAAAAGGCATAAATTTATTTAGATTAGATAAAATAAAAAAGATTTTTGATTGAACTAATCATAATGTTGTTATGTTTAATTGTTAAAATTTTGTTATCCAAATAAATATATAAAACTGAAATTTGCCCATGCATATTCAAATATATTGTAATAAATTATAAATATATTTACATCAAAAGCCTTAAATAATTAAATAGAAATAAATAATGAACTCATGCAATATTTAAAAATGTCATTAGTTTCCCATGCCAATTATAATTTTGATTTTGAAAGAATATGCTAAAGCATAATATAATTTAATGATTGAGACATGCACCCATAGATACCATAAAAAAGCCAAATGATAATTTTGATAAGAATTTTGATGACCATCACCATTTATAATTAATAAATTAAATTGAAAGTTTGTTTATGTAAATAATATTTAATAATCCAATTTAATTTATACGAATTAAGTTGAAATGTTGTTTATATACATTTAAATACAATAACATTATCAACTTGAATCTTACAATATAATAAATTTGATTATTATAAATAAATTAATTTACCTTTTTGGCTGCTGCTCCTACTTTGCTCTTCTTGGTACCCCTGACCTTCTTCATCCTGTTCTTCCTTTCTTTCCTCTGTTTTCTTGTCTGCTTTTGTCTTTCGTACAGTCCATGTCGCTGTAACCTGTATTTAGGCTCGAATTTCTTGGCATAATCTAATGTGTCGTAGATCAGTGCGAATCCAGTAGACTTGCCACCTCCGAAATTCGTTTGGAATCCAAAGACAAATACTACGTCTGGGGTAACTTTGTACATTTTTGCGAGCTTCTCGCGTACTTCCGTTTTCCTTACAGATGGATGTCCTGCATGCAGGACATCTACGACCTACAATACACATAAGTGGTTGTTAAGTAAACTATCATACTAAAGTACTCAGTTGTTTTAAATGCAATAATTGACAATGAATTTACCATCTGTTTTCGACACAACAGCCTGTTGGTCATGAATTTGCGGGTGCGGATCGTTGCTTCCGTCTGTAAAAAAATTCATAACAAATCTAATTAGTGGTTTATAGGTTAGGTATCTACATTGTTTAGGTTATGTTATAAATAATCGCTTGTATTTAATTTTTGTAAAATTCGGCTCTTTTAGAGAACAGAGAACTTTAAATTTAGTTTTATGCATTATTCAGCACATATTATTGTTATAAACACGAGTAATTCTTTTATTTGTTCACTGACATCACAGACTAAGGCACTCATATTTATCACTGTTTTTACACCCAAGTACTAGATTAAAACAAAATATATTATTAAAAGTCGGAAAATCGATCCTTCTAGGTAATTTCTGTAATAAGTGCGGCTCCGTTTTCGTTTAGATTCATGATTATTTAACGGATTATTATTACATACCATTTTGCTTTCTGATCGGACAGGCTGAAAAGACTTTAGCAGGAAGCACACGGCATGGCCTTCGCGACAAATGGCCGGAACCTAACCAAATGTGACGCTGCTAGCGCCACGATTTTGAGCGCGATCTTTTGAATTTTCTAAAATTGTAAAAAATAAACGTATTATTACGTATTACATAAATTTAAAAAAAACCTAAAATATAAATGTAAGTAAATTGCTTTTTTAATTTAAAATAAGCTTTAACAAATAAACTTGTATTAAATTATTAAATTTGTTCAATCGTTATATTGCTCATTAAATGAGTATAAATTATTAGGTATCTTTAATTTTTTCTATTTTTCAATAAGACTACAAATAAATATCTTAAAAGCACGAAACATTAAAAAATTTATAACGTTTAAAACGTCTTTAAAACGTTTCCAGAACGTTTCGCGTTATGAGGGTAGCACGAGATAATAATATTATAAGATATTGCAGTTTTATCTTCATTATACCCACACAGTTATACAGCAAAGTAATAATTTATATATTTCATTAAATAATTAATTTTCCCTTTATTATAAAAAAAAAAATTAATAATCTGGATAATTAGAAAAAAGAAAAAATAAACATATTCGAAAAATTTTCAGAGGATACTCTTTACATACCTATCGCAAACTCAGCTGATTCCGACCGGTGACTTATTCCATCACTAAAAACCAACCTCATTCTCAATTTCACCCTCAACTACACCTATCCCAAACCTTATGCATCTCAACTCATCAACCCATCTCCATTATCAAACAATCACCACAACCTCTCCATTCAAAGCACAAAAGTCACCGCATCCGCCAAACCCAATCTGGCCAAACTTTCCACTGCCTTGCCAAAAACTTCCTATACAGCCGGCACACGTAATAGTTGTTTTCAAAACAGACTCTTCCATCCTTTACAAGCTCGGAAGTCAAACGTCATCGCTCTTATCAGCTCTCTCTCTCTCTCTCAGCGCTCGCCTACCTACGTGCCAATCGGCACCACGTCTACTGTCATCAATCCCACGCTCGCGCGGCATTTTCCCCCTTAAACACCACGGCACGTGGCTGCGCAGACTCTATCCAGACGTTTAACCATATATACAGACGCGCGGAGGAAAGGGGCAAGAAGAAAGCGCAAAAGTGTATGTATACGAGAGAGCGAGAGGGAGCTATATAGACACAATGCGCGCGGCGGAAAGAAAGCGGCACGGCGATTCTCTGGCTGCAGTCTCGCGCCCATTGGGATTTAAATCGTTCGCTGCCTGGCTGGGTTCCTATTGGCTGGCTGCTGCGCCGAGTGGGAGGGATTTAAAAGACTCGCGCTGCGTGGGGCGACGATACAATGCTCCGGGCTCGGCTGCTCCGAACCGTCAAAAAAGCAGAGACTGTAAGGTGAGCCTGCATTGCTGGCTTTTCCTGGGTAGATACTGGCTTTGCGTCGATGTTTACTTTCAGCGCGGTATCGAGTGTTTTGGAGTAACAGCTGTTTTCCTATTTCAATTCGCCAGACCAGCTGTCCTACACTATTTTAAAAGCCAACTCTCAAACAATAGCAGCCGGGAATGCAGAGGCTGCCTAAAGTCTGACGTCAGCTGACGGTAAAGTGCTCCGCTCGGAAAGTGCGTGGGATCGCGCTCTCTGGGGTCATGCGCTCGAGAGAGAGCCTCTCTGTATCCATGTGTAAGTATCCCGCGCTATCGTCGAATAGAGGAAAGTCTCGGTTCTTATACGAGTAGGCGGCCCGGCACGCACGCCCTCTAGCGGGCCCAGCTCGCCTCAAGCTCGGCGGGGCTAAGGCCTCGAGCCAGCGGGCAGCGGCGGAGCAGCAGCAGCCGACTGAGAGCCGCCGAGCGAGCGAGCCGCGCCGAGCTGTGGTGGTGTCCCTCTCGTGTGAGAAGCGAGAGAGAGAGAGAGAGAGAGAGAGGAGACCGCTCTGACTGCTGCAAGTACTGGGAGAGAGCGCTGCGCTACTACTGCTGTGCTGCTGCATCGGGAGGAGCCAAAAATGGCGTCGACGGCCGAGGTAGCTAACTCGTCGTCGCCTGGCAGGCGAGCCAGGCTCCCGGCCGAGATCTTCGGAGCTGTCCTGGACGCGGAGCTCGGGCCCGGACCCAGCCGACCGGCCAAGATCCAGCCTGACCAGGATTTCGAAGGTACGCAGCCGAAAATATGTTGAGCCTGCCTGGCTGCAAGATGGCCGTCGGGAGACGCCGAGGCGGACAGCTCGGCCGTTTGTCTCGGCAAAGGCCCGACCGCTGCAGCCCGACGCCATGATACTTTCGCGGCGGACTTGGGAAATTTCCGCGGGGTAGAGGCTCGAGGTGACCCGATGACCAGCGGAGGCTCGATTACAGCTTTTCGTGCTGGAAAATTCGATTTTTCGATTTTTCGAGGCTTTTCGAGCAAAAGATAGGGGGGTTCATCGGCGTTTCGGAGCAAAGGACTTTCGAGGCGGGAATATAACGGGAAGGTCCATTGACAGCGCGCGCGCGCGCACAGGCAAGCGAGATTCTGGGATGGCCGCCCGCCTAATCACAGATGGCACACGGGGCACTCGCGATCGAAAATACGAAAATCGGACGAGGCGGCTGCTGAGCTGCCATTCTGACAGTCGCTCGACTGAGATATATGCGCGCGCTTATTAGAGGGAGCTCAGCTGGCGGGATGCATGTGTCAAAAGTGGACTTTGATTTTTTTTACGACTTTGACTTTTTCACTTAGCGAAAAATCGGCTCGCGCCGCCATGTTAAGTTAACCCGTCTATCTTGAATGTTTCGAGCGCCTTAATGGGAGATAAGGTTAATTCTGATGTTTTTGAATTTTAGGAGATTTTTAAATGGGCAAATTGTTTTTTCAGCCTCTATTACCGACAACAATGGATTTTCTGAGTTGAGCGACGGAATTAAATCGGCTTCGACCTCTTCCGATTTAACAAATTCTTCGACTACGCCGACTCGCACGGACTCGATGAGCGATGATACGGGATTTCCGTAAGTTTTTTTCAAACAAATTTAAATGAATGTAAACTTAATGCAGTTGCAGGGTTTTAGAAATAATTTTTTTTTTATTAATTTTAGGCTTGACACCGCAGATGAAAAAGATGAAGTATCATCCACAGTTTCAAATTTATCCGACATAACAGGAATATCCATGTTGTCCGATGATGGAGATGGTAGCATGGAGTGGAGAAATGCTTCTAGCTGGGTTCAAAAACAGATACAATTAGGAACTGATCCGAGAGATGTTCTTAAACTTCTTTTCTCAGATCCTACTCAAATACCTGAACAAGTAGATGATGTCACATTATGGAGGGTTAGTTTTTTTCTTTTTAATAAATCTTAGACTTTTTACTTTTTATTCTTAAAAATTAATAGAAATTATCTATTTTATAGATTGTTATTAACATGATGTCAGAACCACCAAAGAGGCAGAAACTTTCACATGTTAACACAATGTTAGATGTAGTTGAACTTATAAAAAATAGTAAGAATATTATTGTTTTAACGGGAGCTGGTGTAAGTGTCAGCTGTGGTATACCTGACTTTAGAAGCAGAGATGGCATTTACTCCAGATTAGCTCAAGATTTCCCAGACCTGCCTGATCCACAAGTGAGTATAACTTCAATTCTTTAAATACTAAATTTTATTAAATTTTAATTTTGTTATTTTATATATTTATGTTTCCAATTTTTTCAACAGGCTATGTTTGACATCAATTACTTTTCACAAGATCCCAGACCATTTTACAAATTTGCTCGAGAAATTTATCCTGGACAATTTAAACCTAGTCCTTGCCATAATTTTATAAAAATGTTAGAAAAGCAGAAGAAACTTCTGAGAAATTATTCACAGAACATCGACACACTAGAAAGAGTTGCTGGCATTAAAAATTTAATTGAATGTCATGGTAAGCTTTAAAAAATATTTTCATTTAATATATCTAATTTAATAATTAAAAATTATTTATAAAAATTTTTTTTTAGGTTCTTTTGCAACAGCATCTTGCACAAAATGCAAATTTCAGGTACGATCAGATGATGTTAAGGGTGATATATTTGCTCAAAAAATTCCAATGTGTCCTAAATGTCAAGAACAGTCTTTACCATCTATGGCAGAGTCAAATTGCAGTGAAAATTATAGAGGTAAAAATTAAATTAAATAATCAGTAATAAAAAATGTTTATAAAACTATTTATTTGAAAAATATATATGATATAATGAATTTTAGATTTAGTATCACAAGGAGTTATGAAACCAGATATAGTATTTTTTGGAGAAGGCCTACCCGATGCTTTTCATGATGCAATGGCAAATGATAAGGACATTTGTGATCTTTTAATTGTTATTGGCTCATCATTAAAAGTTAGACCAGTTGCACTAATACCTTCATCAATTCCTCCAAACGTTCCACAAATTTTAATAAATCGAGAATCACTTCCGCATTTGGAGTTTGACGTTGAACTTCTTGGTGATGGGGATGTAGTCATAAATCAACTTTGTCACATGTAAGATATTTTTTTTTCTATAATTTGAATTTCTAATTATTAAAAGTTTGTTAATTATTTTTATTTTATTTGTTAAAATTTTAGGCTGAATGGAAATTTCAAAAAAGTGTGTTGGCGCGATGCTGTATTGGAAGAAGCTTCAAAATTACTGCCACCAGAATTCCCTATAAATGATTCTTGGGATCAAAGTCAAGATACGCTAACAAATCAAGATTATTCACAAGATAGTACACAAATTGATCAGGATAATTTCTTAGTGCAATCAACCTCAAAACGAGGACTAAGGGAATTCGAAGAGGACGATCAGGATGAAAATAGTACATTAGATGATAGGCCATGGAAGAAAATCAAAGGCGATAGTGATTTGAATGAATTTTTAGAAGAGGAGCAAATCTCTTCCGTTTCCAGCACAAAGTTTTATTCAAATATTGTAGATTACTATGAAAAGAAAAAAAATTTAGGCTCCGACAGTGACAGTGAAAGCATACCGGATAATACTAACGATTCCCAAAGTAATAAAGGTAAAATAGATTTTCATTATTTCATTTACATATGACAAAAATAGAATTCACGTTTAAAAATAAATTTCATAAAAAATATTTATTTCAGCAGCAGACACACAGAAAAATAAAGATAAACGTGAAGAAATCAAACCTGTAGGTAACAGATCTTGGAATAAAGAAGGAAATAAAAGAAGTAAGGAGTCCACTAAATATACAGAAGATAATAGAGTTTCAGAAAATGAATACATGGACATTAGAAGTTTATCATTTCATTCAGAATATACAGAACACACTGTTAAAAATTTTACATTTATAGAAGAAAGTCACGATAAAAGTATGACATTAAGTTCAGGAGAAAGCCCAACAACATCATACGAATCATCGAGAGCTGCAGAGGAAATTTTTATTTCTGAAGAATGTCATGTTGTTCCTAGAATTGATTGTTTAAGAGACGATTCGACTTTAGAAGTAAATTTGGACCCTTCAAAGTCTTCTGATAAACTAGATTTAAAACCTAGGCATGCTTCTATTGACTCAGTAATGGATTCTGCATTAGGAGATAGCTGCAGTAGTTCTGATTGTCAAAAGAGAAAAAATGATGAAGATAATACTGATGAAAACAAGAAATTCCATAAACGGGACAGTCACTTGTGGCAATCAGTAGAAAGAGAAAGTCTTGCATCAAGACTTCCAGGTAAAAATAAAAATTAATTTTATCAATAACTGCAATAAAAATTTAAATAAAAGACATGCATTTCATAGAGATTTTATTTGCAGAAAACACGTACTACCAAATGAAGCCTGGAAAATACATATTCCCGGGTGCAGAAGTTTACACAAATTTTCCATGGAATGAAGGAATACTTCAAATTGGTGGATTAAGGTCAGCGTTAACTGCGAGTCAACTTCGTGAACACTGACATGATCAACAATAAGTTGTTGTTAAATAATTAGGAAAAAATACAAAGGTATATATAAATTATTTTTTATATCTTGGTATTATCTGAAGTAAAAAAAAAAAAAAATAACAAAAATTTATCTTTATTTTTTATCAGCAAATGGTCTACAGTGAGCACTCAGATATCGGTGCAGAAAAGACTGAGGCCAAAAGGGATAAACATATTATCAGTGCAGAATAAAGTGTCACTTAGCGTGGCATGTTGTTACGTGACCATGTACGTTACTATTGAGTTATAACTCAGAGTGCGGTGCATTTAAAAATCTTTTATTGTTGAAAGTAGATGGTTAATCATGGAAAATCGAATAGCGGTAAAGAAAAGCGTAGGTTGATATTCGTGACGGTTCGAGTATCTCTTCCTATGTTATAAGCCGTAAGGTTTGTGAATTTAATTTCTCTAAGTAAGAAGGAAAAATTTAAGGTGTTAGTTGTGATAGTAAGGACTCTTTTGAGCCGTCGGAGTCTGCATCCGCATCGATCAAGGTTATTCGAGAGTATATATACTTTATAAAAGACGCAGGAATGCAATCTGATCTCTACTCTTTCAGATTCACGTTGATCGTTGCTTATTTATCTGTGAATGCCTTGTAAATATAAAGCCACTGAGCATTCTGTTAATTGGAGTCGTACGTAAGTCGTATATGGGCACTCTTCACGCCGTCTTTGATTAAATTAACAATTGTACATACACGGGAAGTGCATACATCAATCCATTTGCGTAATGAACTTATTTACGTCCAAAAGCGTATAAAACTAAGATTGTCTGATATATCTGTAAGCAACTATAATAGCTCTATACTTTTTATGTGTATGAATTGTATGGGAGGTACATTGAGTTCAGTTGTTTTAAGCGTGCGCGCAATTTAGTCAAGATGTTCCTTTGCTTGAATTTTTCCGACAGCAAAGTCCTGAATAAATATTTAGGATTACAATTCGAGATTACTCCCGATAGGGAACGTGCAAATAAACATACGTTCACAGTACAACTTGTATGTATCGGTAATTAACTGCAAAAAGCACTGAGACTGTAAAAACGAAATCGTAATTTGCCATCCCGAATATAACTAAAACTGGTTTACATCCAAAGGCTTGCAGGTTCTCTCTAATCATTCGCAGAGGAAGTGTGTAGCAGGTTAGATTTAGGTGAAAGTAAATACTTATTTGAGCCAAAATTTGAGCAAAGAATTTTAATGTATTTTTATTTTTTTATTTTATTATATTGCTTTTTTACAAAAGAAATTATTAACAAGCAATAATTTATTTATTCATATACATTATGCACCAGTGCAAAAATTTGAGTCACATTTATTATTTAAAAGAGTAGTTTATTTTCAAATGGTTCTATAAGTTGAACTTTCAGTTTTCATTGGAGCACGGGCGAATGTACAAAGCAATGTTGGATAGCTTCGCATTGCGCGTTATTTTTATATGAAAGAAAGGAATAATAGAGTAGCCAGCGTAGAAAAAAAAAAATAAAACGCAACAATCTCAGACAAATCGTCGCTATGCATTTTCACTCTTCATCCTGTTTCTCATCTGTCTAAACATCTGTCATACGATGTTTTTTTTTAACGATTTTGTCGAAATTGTTGCTGTAGCTTGTACTTTCTAAGGAACAAAGAGGTTGTGTGCAAGTATATTATTAAATATAGATGAATTTATAAATATATAAATAAATAATAAATGATAAATAATATGTATAGGTTTAATATAAAAAGCTAAAAGTACGTATAATTAATGACTCGATATAAACGAACCATTATCAAGTCGTCATCAGGATGTTTTTAAACATGAAATGCGAATCTTTCACTGTAGTGTGATATTCGAACGAAAGCTAGCTAAAATAAACTATCATAAGTCGAGCGAAAATTGTAAGAATTAATTATAAAAGTATTTTAGTATGATGTCTTACAACTTCGGTTTCTCGGCTAAGCATAGCCTTTTATATGACTAGACGAAAGATTCTGCTTTGTATAAATCGCTTTATTTATCATGAGAAAACCATAACGTGTCGTTAGACACACGATCATCCGATGTATAATTTCTTCTTTTTTTTTAATAACTATTTTTCTCTACAAATATTTTTATTTATTATATCGAGAAGCTTACAAGCAAAAGTTGGTCCACTCTCTCTTTCTCGTTTTTTATACATTGACTTGAAAAAAAAGAGGCGACGTATACCTATAACGGATAATTTGCTCATTTGCCGATGCGCTCATTGTATGTTGAATTGTTATACACCTATGCGAAATCGCGTGAATGACGCTTTGTATACGATCGTAAAGTTTTATCGATGTCGCCGAGTTTGAGAGAGAAGTATATATTACAACAGCTTCTAAAAATTGACAATCAAACCAGCTTTTTTCGACAGTACTGATTTTTTTCTTTTTTCATTTGTATAGTTACGTATCGTGTAAATATTTATTATTTTTACTTATGTACACATTGATTAATTATATTTGTATAGTAAAATGTAAACTTAGGCAAAGCGACTTGAGCGTGAAAAATCGACTTGAGCATTTATTTTTTCATTTCCTCATCTCGTTTTATGCCTGCGACCGTCGAATTTTCACGATCAGGTCGCGGAGCTGTAGGTAGGTGCAGAAGCTCTGAATTTTTTATAATTTGTTATTTAATGTAATGAATGTTACGAAGATGTTTTTCTTTATTATCAATGTTGTAAGAATATTCTGTTTCTTTGGTATTACTAACGTATAAGCTTATATACTATGTAAATTAAACATTTTTCTATAATAGACAGCGTTTTTCTTATTTCATAATACAAGTATCCTCTAAGAGTACCTCAAAGAATCACATTAATCTATTTTGCATATTCTTTGCGCCTAATATTAAAAAATAACAATTTAAAAATCTGTTTGAAACATTTTTGCTAAAAAAAATCTGCTTGAGGAGTTTCTATAAAAAAACAAGAAGTTCGTTCATAACATATAGCCTAAGATAATTTAATAAAGTAAAATTTATGTATGTACAGATAAGATGTTTTAAGTAATACGAAAATCACCTTGCGATTACGCTCTTTCAAGTCCACATGTTAATGCGAACGTAATTGTAATGATGATTTTTGACAAAAAATAAATAATAAATCGTAGCTCATTAGCTGGTAGTTATGTAGTCCAGAAGTTCTTATATTGTATATTAAGTAATAGATACATTAACGATGACAAAAGGAGTGTTATAATGAGCTACTGTAATAATCTTTTATCTATAACGACTGATGCTGCTACTCGTGTCTTCAATTGCTTTCGGGTGATTGCGAGAAGTAGAAAACAATTATTTCGTAAAAATTTCACATTCATATATATGACCTTATGAAATCTGTATATTTTCGAAAGCAATAAAGAAAATGGCTGCAATTTCAAAAACAAGTTCTAAAAATTCTTTAATACTTTTTAGTGTTCATGTAGAAATATAAATTTCGTAAATAATATGAAGTGTAGTTATAAACTTATTGAATTTTTTAAGTTTTTTTGGTATTGATTTTTTTTTCTAGTTTGTAGACATTAGTTACATTTAAATTCTCTAATTTGCTATATAAACAAATCAAGAAAAATATTGACTACCAAAATGTAACGCTATCTCTAGGTAACTATTATGAACAAAATTTTTTAATACTAACAAAATTTTTAGATGAGAGAAAATTAATAGTACTTTATGCACCAAGGGAGTAAAGTCGCAAATTATTCCCGAGGGTAGTTTTTTTTTCAGTAATTACCCGAGGGAATAAATGACTTTACTCTCGAGGTGCATATAGTACTTTATTCCCACCTTAACTGTGGCCA
>UELX01002002.1:0-35755 GCA_900480035.1 Eupelmus urozonus
TACGACTCGTACTGCAAACTCCACACTCGGGCAATAAAGGTCCACTTATCGCCCTTGGCACATAATGTACTATTATGGAAAACAGGATAAATTCTGTAACGCTTCGTCTATCCTGTATTCCTTGCTGCAACTGTTTACTTTATAGCGTCCGATAAAAAGATATTGTCTACTGTTTGTACTTTACTTTAAATATTAGAGTTTCTTTTTATCATTATTTCAAACTTAACGATAAATAACTGCACAGACATATAAGAGAAAAGTTTAAAACTAGTCAATTTTTGAAATTTTCTTAAAATTCCTAATTTTCAATAGTTGGTATATTCGATTTTAATATTTTCATCTCCAAGATACGTTCTGCGATATCAATCTTAAGTTCAACATAAACATTGGTATTTTAGAAATAAAATTTCTTTGAGTACATACCCTATATACTATTTTTATAAAAAAATGTTTAATTATAAATTTATTTCATTTTATAATTAAACGATTATTGATTATTATTATACAGTTTTATTACTGAACTACGAAGGCCGTCGATTACTATCAAAGTTAAGAACTTAAATTTATACAGAAAAAAATTGTTACAACTTTACTTCGTTTAATTTTATTTTTTTATTTATATTCTGATTGCAAATATTTTAATTACGAATATTTTACTAATATTAATTCATTTTGCATCCCAATTAATATATTAAGAATCCTTATTTCATAAAATAGCTTTTGGATTTTGGCTAAATTTTGATTAAATAAATTGTAAAGTAATTCATCAAAAAATAGTTTACTTAAAAAAAAAAAAAAACAGTTTCAACCTTAAAAAATTTCTCCATAAACATCAATTTGCTCACGGCAGCTGCGTAGAAACGAGGATCAAATGGGGTGACAAACTATCATCTGGTGCTTGAGTAATTGATTTCATCCGTCGATTTGTGCGTTTGGCTGGCAAAAATGAAAATCTCACAGTTGAAAAATTGACGCGTTTGTCTGTTCGATTTTTTAAGTGTGGAGTCGTAATCGAAAGGGATGACGTAGTTTCAAGATAGACGGATGATGTTCGTCGAGACATTGAAAAAAGGGATATGAAATGAGACTCAGACAAAGGAATAAGTGAATCGGAAAAAGAGCGAGGTATTCAAGAGAATGGCGAAGAATCAAACGTTAAATATTTTACGAGTAAAATGAAAATAGACGTCACCTAGAGGATAAGTTATTTTTGACGTTTATTTTTTAAAAACGAGATGTGCGATAGAGGTGTAAAAAATTAGAAAAAGGTATAAAAACTACAATTTAAAAAAGTTTTATCAATACTTGAATGAAGATTACTTGTATAAAATAGTAAATCCAAATAAAAATCCTCAATAAATGAGTTTGAGTTAATTCGTCATTTGAATAAGGTGAAAATCAAACAATTGAATATTTGAAAAAATTAGTATTCTAATTACTAATTTACTGCTATCTTTGTTTTCACGTCTACTAAATCCGTTCACGAAAATAAAAATAAGGTAGCTGTTTTTCTAATAAAGTTGAAAAACCATTATTAATTTGAGTAGTTTAAAAAACTCTTGTGTACTCTTCATGAAATTTTAAAGTCAAATACAACTGAATCGGTGTTTACTACAAAATCAACATTTGCATTTATCAGTAGCAATTTGAAAGTTCGTTCAAATAGCAACATTGTTTAAATTTACTCAAAAGTTTAAAAAGTAAATATGAAATTAACAGCTCATTTTACTATTGAGTTATATACACTTACAAAGCAGTTGTGATTATTCTCGAAAGCATCCATATAATAAAACAATTTAGTCATTGTTCAGAGTAACTTTATTTAAAGAATCTTGAAAATAAAAGATTTTATCGCTTGTCAATAAACACTTTCATATATAGTTATTCCCAACACTAATAATTTCCAAAAGCTCACATAATGAGCTCTCATGTCACCGAAACATCCTCACCTTCGTAATTCAGTAGACGACGTCGCTAAGGAATTTTTACCTCGACAGAATTCCTCGAGGTAAGAAGCCCAAGGTAAGGTAAAGGCTCCCACACACACACGCACACACACAGCGTGTCTCAGAGAAATATGCGCGTTGCAGCGGCAAATCGTCCTCTCTCTCCTTTCTCTACGCTTCGTGACGGAACTGCTCCTCTGATGTGCGCGTAGCGGTGAGGTCTAATGGAGCGATTTCTGTCACTCCGGAGACGAATAGCAGGAGCGCGCGAGCGCCACTTTGAGCTATGGAATCCTCTTCGTCTGTCTCACTTTCTTGGCTTGCTGTCCTCGTGTCTGCTTTCCTTGCGCGGGAGATTGCTTCGGGGAAAAGCCGGTTACAGTGAGGGCTTCGTCGCGCCTCTCGCACAAAGGGGATATAAAAACTAGTTAGAGGAGAGGAGCTGTGTATATAGATTTTTATTGCGTTTCTAGGGGCGGATTGTCGTGATAGAGATTGCTTCATTTCTTTTTTTTAAGGGAACTATTTTTGGCTGGATTGTTAAAGAGATAGTTGTAAGTATCTAGTTAAGATTATCGTACTGGTGTTTTTTACTTTATGTTAATATAGTTACTATGTTCAGGCAGTTTTTGGAGTGATTATCCGGATTTTATAGAATTAACTGGAATATGGGGTGGTTTTATCATTATTTACTACTTACTTGGAGCAAGCACATAGCATATTCAATTAAATTTGTTGACTTTTTTATTTTATTCGTGTATTCATATCTTTATTTATAAACATATGAACTGATCAGATCAATTTGAATAGTATTTT
Organism: Eupelmus urozonus; assembly: GCA_900480035.1. Classification (NCBI taxonomy): domain Eukaryota; kingdom Metazoa; phylum Arthropoda; class Insecta; order Hymenoptera; family Eupelmidae; genus Eupelmus; species Eupelmus urozonus. The sequence continues at coordinate 2,763 of UELX01002002.1, forward strand.
TATAGATATATAGAGAGTAAAAATTAAAACTGAAATACTTAAGTCCAAATGTAACAGCATAATACGAGAATCGTAGGTTCACTTACCTGTAACAAAAAGAAAAATATAAATTATAAAAGCCATCTTGCATTATTAGTTTTTATGATTACCATATATTTTAATATGAAAATTGATTTATATATATAGTAGTTTTGTTCATTATTCTTTCACAATAGACATCGAATTAGAGTTTACTAAATTTCCCAAAAGAAAAACCACCTCTCTGTACGACGCTTCCTCATTCACAGAAGGACAGAAAGAGAGAGAGAGAGAGAGAGAGAGAGAGAGAGAGAGAGAGAGAAATTTCCGATTCAAGAAATTTTCTCTAACTCGCCCAGCGCCCCGAGAACCACGTCCATTCCTCTTTCGCCATTTCAGCTGATAAGGGCTAAGCGGCTTCACTACCGCTTCGTTGTATATACCTTGCGGCTACTCTTTCTCCTTCGGCCTTTTTCACGCTTTCTCTCTCTCTCTCTCTCTCTCTCTCTCTCTCTCTCTCTTTCACTCTGCTTCACGCGCTCGAGGTAAACGAAATAGGATGGAGATAGATGGCGAGTTCGCCTAGAGATCGGCGCCGCTTTTTTTACCCAGTCTTTAGCGAGATTTTAATTATTTTTAAACGATGAGATGCAATTAATCTTCGCGCGCGAGTAAAAAGTCCCAGGAAAGGGGACAAGTTGCCGCGGATCGGTATAAGATAGGAGAGAGACAGAAAGATAGATAATGAGAGAAAGAGAAAGAAATAGAACGAAAGAAAGAAAAAAAGAGGCAGGAAGACGTACAGAAAGATTGGCCGGACACCCCCGTAATAAAAGAGATAAACATCGGCGGCCCCTCGGTAGACGCCCGAAAAAGCTCAAATGGTGAATCTGACCGTAACATAATGAACGATGCATTAACTATCGATTTACTATCTTGACCTTTGTCGGGGTCATATTTATTAAGCGATATCGTGATGTATTTACTTTTTGTAGTTTTTTAATTTTTATAAAACACACCAATAACAGTGCTACATAAATGCATGTGATGTCACGTTTTCTGTAGCGGCAGCTTTGAAGTAGAGCAATATTGTGACGTCATTACGGGAATTTTAGAAACTATGACTTTAGAAAGCAGCTAATTGCTTCTAATTGTATATGTATAATAGAGATTGTCTAATTGACTTTTCTATGAAAACAATCAGCTTCGAAAACAAACAAAAATAATGATAACATGATACTAAAAGACGGAATCAGATTAGAGATTCGGGGAATATCATGCTTAGATTCTACTATATATTTAGTAAGCTTTTTAGCCTTTAGTATTATCTTTTCAGGTCACGATTACAAAAGCACTTCACTGTTTTTTATTTACTAATTTATCTGAAATACTCCATTCTCTTCCATTTTCTTAAATAAAAATAGATTTATTGAAAAATAATAATAAAATAAATAAAAGTAAATATAATAGAATAAGATAAACATGTAAAACATGGAGAAAAAATACGTAATTAAATTTTTTTATTTCTTTGCATTATTTAAAATTAAATAATTTAATTTATTTTTTCTGCTTGAATAAATAAATAAACTAAACAAATATTTTAGCCATAATGCTACATAAATATATACAAACTTAATGTTCATGTAAAAACAAACACCATAAATAATTCCAAACATTCGGTCAAGAAAAATATCAACGATAATCGCCGGCCGAAGAAGTGCACGAGCAAGTGATAACAGTACGAGTTTAGTCGGACCGATGAGTAATCTGCATCCCCTGATAACACGGCGCAGCCACGCACGATGCATGCATAAATTTTCGATACGCATCTCGAGAGCGCGCCTCGTAGAGCTCGTAAAAAATGACAATAATAACCGCTCTTATACACACCGGCGATAAGAGTCTGAGTCTGCGCACACGTCGCCGTAATTTTCTCGCGCGCGCCGCGCAAGAACATTATATTATCTTCAAGCCCATATTCAAGCCTTCGCTTGTATAATACACCTTCCATCTTCTCCAAACGACTTTCTCCCTTCTACCCCTGGGAGAGGAAGGTGAAAAAAAGGCAGTCGAGCTCCCCCCCCCCTCTCTCTCTCCGTGTAAACTCGAGTTCCTCGCATTTTCCGATGGAGAGTCGATGGGGGGTGGAGAGGGCAGGCGCGATATTATTGAGTGATTATGATGATACAAGGCCCGCCGGCTCGAGGAAAATGAACTGAGCTGGGTTATCGAATATTCTCCTGGATAGCGTAGGATGAAATATCGTGTTTGTTTAATATTAAAAAATTTTGTTTTTATTTTTCGTAGTGTGGGTTGCAGTAATGAAAAATTATGGTGGTTTAATTGAACAGTATACCAAGGTTTTATTATCACTTTTTTTAATGCCGGTCTGAATATACATATTTGGTGCTACACATTTGATTATTAGATCGATAGAATCTACTCCTCATCATATTATTTATTATTTTCGCAAATAATAATTTTGTTTAATTTCTTAATCGCCTGGTTAATCAACAATTAACACAACCTCCTAAATAATTAAACGCTTTGTGTCTCCAAGCAAAACGAAATCGATCCTCGAAGCCAATAAATAGCCACACTATCCGTCCTCACTCATCGGAGAAGAAGCCAGCTTCCATTCTCGAGAGGCACACGAAGCAGAGCATCGGGGGGCGCGGCTGTCCCATTCAATAAATGGCTACAAGGTGCGCGCACATCGCGAATATCTGTCACACGTATACAATGTAGCCGTGCAGAGCTTCGGTGTGACCTCCAAACGGCGCCTATTTTCCTTCCCCAAGGGGTGCATCGGAGGGATGATCTCCCGCGGAGCGAGAGCGCCTCTCTAAAAATAGCGACCTCAAGCGCGCTGCTCGGCAAAGGCAGCGCGAGAGAGACAGGGAGAGACGCTGTGTGGCTCGTTCGTTGGTTCAGCGTTAGACTGGCAGCGAGAAAGATGGAGTCAGACAGACGGGGAGGGAAGAAGAAATGTCGGCCGATAAATCTGATAGAAGAGCAAAAATGCCGATAGACAGAGAGAGAAAGGGAGAGTATGTTGGGTGTGTGCGTGTGTGTGTGTGTGTGTGTGGACGCGTGTCTGCGAGGAAGAGAGACTTTAAAGGTAAAACGAAAAAGAGGCGAAATTTTCTCTCATTTTCTATTTTTCTTTTTCATTTTCAGGCACTTTAAGCATAGTGACTTTAATCAAGTGTTTTCTATCAACTCGGTGAAGTTTTATTATATGGTTAGAGAAGATGATGTAAGGGATAGTGGAGCAGAGTGACAAAATACTCAATGATCAGTGCTTTTCTGCTATCGATAAACTAGCTAAAAGAAGAGCGCTTACATGTGAAGGCGAAGATACGACTGGGAATATGGCTTTACGTGTCTCATCACATTTTGTTTTAGACTAGCAAGCGAGTCTGCGTTCTTTACTGTAGGTAGTAAGTACACGGTGAAAGTAGAATGATGGAGAGTTTCAAGTCAGGTTCTCATGCTGTCGTCACGACAAAAATTTTTTATAGAGACGCTGTAAAAAAGCTTGCTTGAGGTGATGGCAGAAGTTGTAATTTTGAAATGGAGGGTACTGTATAAAACTTGTATTAACCTGCATTATTTGTATTAATATGACAGTTTTTGTAAATAAGAAAGGAAAGGGCCTTTTATTTTCATATTATTCAGCAAAGACAAATCGGAATCCATTTGAACTTATTATTATCTTTTAATTATGATTTAATCTTGAATACATTTATTTCTTTTTATTTTTATATATTACTTAAATTTTACAAATTTTAAGTCACACTAAACATTTTAAATTTCTATAAAAATATAATATTATTGAATCGGTTTTCATGAAATGGAATTAAATGATCTCAACAAAACCAGATAAAAATCATCGTAGACTCTGGAAATAGTTCCATTCAATTTTTCTGATTGCGCAGCATTTCTAGCAAGGTCCACGATTATTGAAGGCACAGAAAAAAAGATATTTCTTAATACCACGAGGAATCCCAGCCATTTGCCTGATCTATCGCCGCGTTACACATGCCCTGAACGACCATACGCATTGGCGAACGAGAGTCCGCGAAATTGCCTTTTTTGCTTTCCTCTCTCTGTCTCTCTCTCTTTTCTTTCGCAGCATGGTTGTAGAAGACATTACGTGCCTGAGCACGTGTGCGCGACGCTCGGATTGGAAAAGGAAAAGAAAAAGAAAGGGCCGTATGTCCGGCCGCTGCCGTTCTGGATTATGTGTATCGAAGCTTTTCCAACTTCTATTCTCTCTCTCTCTCTCTCTCTCTTTCTCCCTCTCTCTCTCTCTCTCTCACACTCTTTCTCTTTTCCTACTGTACAGAATTGTTTCTACGTATAGCTTTTTTTGGTGTGATATTTTTTTATTGATTTTGCGCGTCGAGTTATGTGTACAAAGCGGCGTACGAGGTTTATTCTTAGCGACACTGACTTTATATCTCGCGGATGGAAGTTTCACGTGCGCCTGTATGTGTGTATAGAAGAGACAGTTTTTTCAACGCAGTCTAAGTCACTGATATTGGTTTTAAACTTTCTGCGCCGGAATATAAGCGATGACTCGTAACTTTGCCCCCCCTCATCCCCCGACTGAATTATGAGCTTTTCATTTTGTACAACGACGATTCTGGGATTCGTCGTCTATACTTAGTCGGCGTTTTACATCAATGAACACGCTACTGGGAAAAAATGAAGATTCATGCAAGGTCACAATAGTATCAAAATGGGTTTACGCAATAAATTTAGTCGTGACGCCGCGTCCTAAAAACATAAATCACGGAGCTTTCTTGTTAATTAATCGAGTGAAAACAATATGCTAACGATAATATCGATTCTTTTAATATTTAGATGTGACCATTTTGCTCTTTCGTAGGGGAAGAAATATAGTTACGAAGTTAACTTCTTTGAAAATTAAATAGTTTTTCTTGTTTACAGTGAACGTGAAGCCAACAAAATAAAATTGCTTTTTATAATTAAGGAAAGAATTTTGAAATTGGCTCAAAGGTTTTTAATAAAATCTAAAGTGTAGTTACACGTAGTATACTTTAAAAATTTTATCAAATTCTGTAGATGAAAGTGTATTATAGTATTTTATTTTTATCTGCTTCTTCTAGCAAATAAGTTTTTAATAAAAGCCATTAAAATATGATTAGCCATAAATTTCAAAAAACATTTGTTATAAGCGCGATGCTAAAAGTTCTAACCAAAGTCGGCTTAAATGTCAAACTTTTCCTTCCACTCTCGTATTTGCAAGATTTCTCGCAAGAACACATAAATCCTCTCTCCCAAATCTCATTCCACTTGCGTTCACGCGAATCCCGCGCGCCCAAAAGTCGCGTTTCGACAATTTTCACCGTCGCCATATTTTTTCGTTCTCTCCCCGATGCCGAGTCTCCCCTCCCATTGCCCTGAAATCTCATTTCCGTTGAAATGATAGTTTATTAAAACATTAGGCGTGAAATTTTTAATTTGCCGACTCCCGTAGACGATGCGAAAGAAATATAGAAAGAAATATTTCGAGAGTCTGGAGTGCTCACCTTATAATATTAACTAAGTTCCTTTAAAAATTTTTCCTTTTACCCTACTACCGTTTGCTTTCGTTCTTCTTCGATTTAAGATCGGCTGTCGGGCACCAGTGCTCTACTCGATATGTCAATGCTCGGTTGTGTGTGAAAAGAAAGAGAGAAAGAGAAAGAGAGTACGTACGAAAGTAAATGAAAATGGACCAGTAAGGAAAAAGATGAGTGGAAAAATAAAATGCGGATGGGTAAGCAGTAAAGTATCAAACTCTATTAGATAATGGAGGTAATAAGCGATTATATAGAGAAATTATGATAGAAGATTTTTATTGGTTAATTTATGGTTGAAGTTGAAACATATGTAACGTATTTTATCATTGAACTATTACAATTATTTTAAATCTTTTATTTCATCCTATTACTTTGCGCATAATCAGTGGTCTGTTAAATCTTAATATGACTGCATAATGATCATGATAATTCCGAAATCGTATGAATAAGAACTACAAAAGTGGTATAATTGATATTCTAATCAGATTATAATCTGATAAAAAATTTACCATTCTAAACTATTCTTGTTATTATCTTTTTTTCTTACATTTTCTAGCTTCTAAACCATTAACTGGTGATTAAATAACTATATAGGATCATTTCTACCACAATAGATCACAGAAATTGCTTCATAAAAAATTAATATATATTTTACCTTGATCCTTATTTAATTTTTGATCTGTTAGGAGAACATAATTTTATACCTATAAACATACTTAATACTTGTAAATGAGTTAAAACTTTTGGATTTTAGAACTTATAACAGAAGACAATTTTAATTACTTACTTAAATTTCATTCATTTATAGGATCTTTATTTATTAAATCTTAAATAATGAAAATTCAAGAGATCTACTTTTGCGAAAAGCTAAAGACGAAAATGGAGAAAATCAGGCATAATGGTTGAAAAATAAGGAAGCCGTAAAAACCGAGCAACGTCTTTAGCTTTTCCTTGAATTTGGATACTGTGGGGCGTTGGAATGAAAATGGCGCGATAGGAAATCGAAAAATTATATTGCCCTGAGGATTATCCCCGGAAATTGTGAAATTATGCAGATAAGTATATCTCGTTTGTGAATATGAACTAAAAAGAAAATAGATTTATGAAAAAGTAATCGGAAAATGCGATTAATTTAACTTTTATTAATAAACAGAAAATGTAATATAGAAAATTGATTTTAATGCTGTTGAGATTCGATTGTATGTCAATTGATTGGATAAAATATAAAATAAATTTAAAATTTAAAATTTTAAATTTTAAATAACTGTTAATTTTGAGATTTATTAAATATCTGAATATGTATATACAACATTATTTTATTAAAAATAAAATCATTACATTTTTCTCAATGAAAAATACATATGTATTTATTTGTCTTCTTAAGTGTAATGAATAATTACACTCACAATATTTCAGGATTTTCTGCATATTTTGTAGAATTACTGATGCGTAAATAAATTTTTAATAAAATTAAATAAATTTATAAAAACGACATTTATCCAATTATTTTATTTCTGATATGGATTAAATGTTAAATAAATCAACCCTATATACATTGAAAAACAAATTTCTTGAACAAAAGTAATGCAAAATTAAGTTACAATATGTAGCTGTAATAGATAAGTAAACTTTTTCTTCGTATAAGTATACGTTTTCTACATTTGGTTTTATGCTACCAACTGTAATAAGATCAAATAAGAGCAACTTTCCCCATATAAAACCCTAAGGGTAACAAATATTTAATCAATTTCTCCAAGAAGAGGGATAAAGGTATTTGAAGAAATAATGAATGAAACAAAACTCAAGTGTATTTCTTTATAGAATACTAAAATTGTTACGTAAAATAATTTTTTTTTACACAAAGGGCTTAATAATACCTTTTTACATCGAATATGTAAGCTACATAAATACTTGTATTGAAAGGTTTAATCAATGATTTTGCTAAGCAAGGATTTGAAAAATCATAAAAATATTTTTTTCTAAAACCAAATAATTAAATAATAATCAAGTGTAACATCGTATTCCAGTTTATAACTTTAAATATGCTAACAAAATATTTTATAAACATAGTTTTTTTTGAGTCCTCCTATTTCTCAAGAATAATTTGTAATACACATATAACGAATAATAAATTATAATATATCATTTAAAGAAGAATAAAAAAAAACAATGAGAACGTCATAAAAAATAAAAAGTTCTTGCCGTATTCGAGTCATTTTTTTCGAGAGATAAAATTTTTTGATTACGATCATGAAATTCTTTAGATTCATCTGTCGACAACGAAAACTAGCCTAACCCTACGATTTAACGCACTGCAGGTGTACACACTCTTAATAAAAAAACTATATTTTTCGCATCGTAAAGATACTGAGCTAGATCTGTTTTCGCATAACAAAAAAAAACTATCTTATATAATGTATGACATACTGGCATTTTTTATTTTAAGAATAACTCTTTTTTAAGTAAAAACAAAGACTTGAAAGTCAAATTTCTAAAAGATATCCCACCAACCAAAAATCTAATTCTACCTTTATTAATCAACTAACATATTGTATTTATCGTATCTGTAAAAAACTGCACCGATGAATAGCCAAAGCCCATTCCGCATTCATATATTTTTCATCCTCCATATCATTTTGGAATAGCAAAGCTTGCGCCAAGATTTTCTTATCGAAGCTACGAATTCCAAAATTCACGGGCACAACCAGCGAATTCCACTTTCATCATGCACGGACGCTGCTCAGCGTGCCGAAAATGCAAGAGTACGGGAACGCGCAAGGGGGAAAGTGTGTATTGGTATAAAGTAAGGCGCTTGCGCGCTCCCAGCAAAGGAATTTGATTAGGATCCGATCGATTCTTGGCGTATGTGTTGGGAAGAGAAGGCACTTCGCCGTCTCGAGAATTACCTAGTATGTATGTATGCGTGCGTGTATGTGTATATGTGTGCGTGTGTGTGTGTGTGTGTATGTATGTAAGTGTACGTGTGTGTCTGTGTGTGTATGTATGCTTTGGCTGCGAGCGCACTTTGCTGAGTCGCGGTCTGAGGTGTGCGCGCACTTTTACGCTCGATTTAGATTATTCGGACCACTCTTGGTTATTTGATTCCAATCGGTGGCAAGCGCTAGCTGTACTCTGGGTTGCGTGGTAATACACCACTCACCGTGGCGCGTTTTGCTCGCGATTTGCTTAGTCTTCGAAATTGGTACTAGACAATTTCGAATTTTATGATTTTAGGAAGTATTTTCGGTAGGAATATAAAGTAGAGAATTTTTTGTAACTAGAAATACTATTCAAATATAATTTATATTTTATTTATATTCAAAGTAGTTCTGTTAAAGACTAATGTATGATAAGATAAATCGTATTATGTTTATTAACTATTTGATTACCGTTTTTATCTTTTTTGTTAGGTGAAAAATTGTTAAACAAAACAAAGGACGCCTTAATAGCTAAGTTCTGAGCCTTTAAAGTTGTGCAGCATTATTCATTACTCATCATCTTCAAAACTTTTAATTGCTTTTAAAAATAAAGACATTAATAACTCAACAGACGGAGAGTGTCTTAAGAAATATTAAAAATATCCCTTTTTTTTCAAAATACTGTATAACAATTTTACTTACTGAGAAAAGTCTACTTAAACATATATAATATTATTTTATTCGGTTGAGATATTGTCTTATTCTATTAGTATTAATTATACTGGCCAATTGAATCCACATTATTGATTATGTGCGTTGAATAATGCATCATAAGTTTATAGGACGGTTAATGATTATCGAAATTATGCAGCCTGCGTAACCGAATATACCAAAAGATTGAATATCACTGTATAAATATAAGATGTATTATTTTCAAACGTATCCGTGTCATTTTAAACAATGAAGGTTTATTTACTCTCGAGGTATAAGCATGAACACTGTTTAATTTTTATGATTACAAAAGCAAAATACGTATCGTATGTAGCTTCCGTACTATTGAATTGCTAATAACAGCGTTTTTCAAAAATAAAAGTGTCTTATATTTTGATGAAACACAGAATCATTCTACTGGCTTTTATCATATTTATGAATGTGGAAATGATAAGCGCGACGCTTATAAAGTAAACAGAGAATGAATTGTCAATGATATATTTGTGAGCATCAAATTGTGAGATTAAACGTCGATTTCATGGAATATGGACTGGGTCAAAACTAAATCAATCACGTAAAAATAATAATAAGAAAATTTATGCATGTTATTGTTAATAAATGTCAATTAAATAAATACCGATGTACTTTTATTCAATTTTTATCGAATAAATATATAATACTTACATATTTATATAAAATTATAAGTAAAAATTATCATTTAATTTATAAATTAAGTACAACGTTAATAATTACTTGAAAAAATAACATGATTTCAATAGAGATCATACCACGCATTTCTTAATAATCTCAGATAAACGATACTGTAACAGTTTTCTATACCCCTGAAAAGTCAGCTCCTAAAAAGTTGTTGAAAAAAGTTATATTTTAAATGACTAATAAAACACATAATCTCCAACTGATAATAAAAATAAACTTTACACGCAGATTTAATAGTAATCCAGCATAACGCGGAACGAGGTCAATTCGAATTCAGTAGCAAGATCCCGGTAATGATCAAGGCGCGCAAACAAATCTGAAAAAATAAACTCTTAATATCTCTCCTGTTGCGCATTACATAAATTCGACCTACTCCCTTATATACTGACTGAAACAAACGACTCAATTCAACTCCATAAAGCCCGATAAGAGAATTTCGTAAAACGCCCCGAGAAACTTGAAACTTCCTTCTCCCCCCTCCCTCAGTTCTTTCTCCTTCTTTTACAAGCCACCTTTACAGCGCGCGCCCCGCGAAAGCCTGCAGTTACGATTTCGGCGAGATTCTTCGAGAGTCACCGCAACTCGTGCGCGCTACGTGCATCGAGTCAAAAAACAAGCCCCTCGTATATTTTTACCCGCTCCCGTTTCCTCCGCCCATTTTTCTCGCCCTCTTCTGCACTTCTTTCTTCGCTTCCTTGGAATACAATGCTCGCTTTTCCCCATTGTAAGGCCGAGCGACTTGACCATGCTTTCGCTCTTTGTTGCTTTTGGTTTTCTAAAATTTTGTTCTGCTTTATGCGCGATGGAAATTAAAAAGGTATTTTAGATGTAATGATGATTTGTTGAATTAAAAATTTGTGCATTGTGATTTAAAAATTATGTGTAGTGAGTGCATTTAAAACTAGTAAATATATCCAATTATTATAATATATCAGAATAATTATTACACGTTCTAATATACAACTATAAGTTATTTTTCATATTTCGGAGCCTAATCCTTGAAATGGTAAGCTAGTATAGTGATATTAGCGGGAAGTCGGACAATTTTGATGATTTTTATTGACAATTACGAGCTTTTTAAATATAAACAATTAATACAATTATATTTCTGTATCATTTATCACTTGAAATATCATAAATATAGTGAAATCCTTGCAAAGAATATGCACGTGCAATATACCTGTACTTTTGTTACTTTTAAATTTAATAAAGAGGTTTTTTCCAAACATTATATAATGTCTATAAATATTTTTATAAAAATATAAATTATAAAAAATGAAAAGTATTCGTCAAGACTGTTTTTCTTATGTAAAAATGAGTGACCTGAATGGTCTTTTTATCATGATATTCATAGTTGATGCTGCAATGGACAGCAGACATGTGAACATGCTGCGTCTTTCTGTATGTAAAAATATATATGCTTTAGTATGTATCAATCCACCGATAAAATCCTCACAATATATAATATTTTGAAAAAAATGATGTACCTCCAGGTTAAAGATCAATACCTCCACATCATTCTTTTTAAAAGATAACAAACGACGAACGACAATCGTAACCTTAATTAATATATAACATTTTTTGTTTTGATATTAGTAAAAGAAATTGCTGTGCTCAAGTACTTACTGTATGTATGACTCTTTGTAATTTAAAAAAGTTACCTGCCTGGCCTCTGAGGACTGGCATACAGCTTTGAGGATTAATTCAAATAAAATGATTATCATTCTATTTTATAATTTATAAATGGAAAAATTCTTTCCACTCCAAAAATTTATGAAATTCAATTTTTCCTCTATGTTCGCGCCAAGCGAATTTCTCTTTTTAGACTCACGCTACTGAAAGTACGATATGAAGTTAAATTTAAATGTACGCTTCGAATAAATTTCAAAATTTAATAGCTTTTGGATTATATAATAATTAAAAAGGCATATGAGCATTTATTTTTAAACGTAAATTCTTTTTCGTGCATTTCAATTATTATGTACGTTTTACCACTTATTTTGTTTTTGTATACTTTTTCATCTCGGTTTTTCTTTTGTCTTTTTTACAATAATATTTACTCTCAAATTAGACAGAATAAAGTTTTTAGTGTGAGGATAAAGCCAAATATTTAATTTTCACTAAATTTTGAAATTCACAGTAGGAAATTTTATAATTTTATTTTAAACCTCTCATTATAAAGGTGCACAAGAAAGTAATGATAAATTATATACTTTTGCTTCTTTTTTACCACGTTATATTTGAAAATTAATTACTGCTTCTATTGTTTATTGAAAAGGAAGAAAAATTATAAGTTATATAATTGATGTAGTAAAATGATGAAATATTAATTAAATTTTGTAATTAATGTTTTCAAAAATTTTAACAGCTTAATAATACGTTAAAACACGATTTTTATCCAAAAGCTTTTATAAATTTCTACGTATTACCCAGGATTCTGGCATTACCAAGTATCACTGAGCGCACCGAGACAAAGGCAACTTCCTACTTCACAGACTCGAGCAAAAAATAGCCTCAATCCCACCTCTTCGCGAACAAACTAGAATCGAACAAATCACGCACTAGTAACTTCAGTCTCGCCGTTACAAGAAACTCATCTCTCCCGCTCCAGAAAAAAAACCGCGAACACCGAACTTCCACAGCGCTGTTCCCTTATCAGCTCCCTTTTCATTCCACTCGTCCTCTCTCCTCTATTTTTTATCGCGCACTCACATTCTCAGCGGCTTTTTCGCGCTCGGCTCAAATATTTGTCAGACGTCCCGATAGAATTGATCCGGCAAGTTTTCTGAATGGCTGGCAGATTCCTTTATTCATCACCAGCTTGCGGCTTTCGCGCTTTATAACTGTGCCAGCCGTCCTCGGCGTCGAAGTTTCCGTTGTGCGCCGCCGCAACGTGCGCTGCATAGAATTTACCGAAGGGGATGAAGGCGAATCCCAAAGCCCCGTCTATGGGCGCATTATGGAGAAAGCGCGAAATACAGATATGCTTTTCGAGAGAACACTGGGATAAGAGCGCTAAGGCCTTTTCTTTATCTACCGCGCATTCCTTTTATGTGGACTCTTTTCGAGCCGCTGAGCCAGCGGTGAGATCGATAAAGTGTATATAAACAAGCAGATGTACGCTTAGTAAACAATGTGTAAAACTTGCTGATTTATTAGATCAAAATAAAGCTTTAGTATACAGCATAGTATAGCTAATATTTATTTATATCGGAAAAATTATAGAGAAAAATAGAAGACATAAATATGCAATATAAAATACAAAATTTATTATACTAAATAGAATAGAGAAAAATTATAATTGGAAAACCGGAGAGGAGCGCGTTTTACTAGGGCTCTCTATGACAGAGACGGCAGCGTGCCAGGCACTTTATATACCTGTACTCGTATAATTGAAGCGCGAAGAGCCTACGCAGAACCTAGACGAGAGGCAGCGATAAAACCGACGAAAAAGAACAAGCGAGAAAGAAAAGGGATTAGTGACAAGAATAAAATAGGGCACAAGAGATCCAAAAAAGATGCGAGAGAAAGAACGGATAAAATAGGAAAAGAGCTTGCATACTGAAGGGAAGAACGAGCTGTGGAATATGTAAAAGGTTTTGTAAATGGAGGAACGGATGTTCGCAGAGCATAGGATTCTGTTGCAAAGTATCAAAAACCATATATTCCATATTCAAAGCCGAACAAAGACCAAACAGCGTTAAAAAGTTTCAACCAAAAATTTCTACAGACGAACAGTATCAATTCCTCCATCAAAAAACTAAATAAAATTCCCCTTCAAACGCATCTCGGCTTCCTTCTCCTCTCACCTCACACCCCAGCTGCACAACGTGTAAAGAAAACGCGGCCACGTAACATGCCGGGGCTGCAAGTTCAAGAGACGAGGATAGAATGCGTTATGCAAACTCTCGAACGGCAGGCCGAGAATCGCGTCTATAGCCGAGAGTAGGAGGGGTGGAGAAAATAGAGGAGGGCAAGGGTGAAAATCCAGTGACGAACGATGGAAAGTTGGAAAGGATATGGGCTGGAAGAGAAAGGGCGCGCCACGTGGCACACTCGAGAATTTCCAGAGTGGGCTCGTAGAAAAGTAATGAGCGATCGTACGTGACGAGAAAGTGCGAGAGCGAGAGAAAGCCGGGCAGAATGCGTTTAGCCGGGGCCCGAGGAATATAATATCGGAAAAGCGCGCCGGGGCTGCCGACTTGTATAAGTAGGCTGGCAGTTGAAAAGTTGACGTTGTGCGTTGGCCGCGAAAAGTTGGCCAAAGTCGCGGGGTAAGATACAAGGATTTTGCCGTGAGGAAAAAGTGAGATGAGACGGATCTTGCTGTTGTATTCTTGGTCGAGGGAAAGTTATTTTGGTAGCCTGGTGCTGTTTTTGGTGTAGGGTTTCGCGAAAGCGTTTAATTTCTGGTAGGGCTTGATTGGACGTGTTATGTTTCGAGAGGATTTAGTATTAAGGTAATTACATATTGATTAATTTGTGTATAATGTAAACACTATTAAATGCTGATACAATAGTCTTTCTTAAAATTACTTTTAGCGTATTTCCAATGAAAAATTAATTTAAAACCCAATATTGCTGAAAGCTTCTTTAGCTCAAAACATGTTTCATCTATGTTTCATCGTTTAATAGACATAACTCTAAATTGCCTGCTGGGCTATTGCGTGGACATGACGTCATCAAAACAAAGATGGTCGGATAGAGTAGGTCGTTCACTATGCTTTAGTACATTATCTATATATATGGAACAATCTACTCTTAATAGTTTCATTTTTCACTACATACTTCATAAGAAAATTCAATATGGAGTGTATCTATGATTAATTATTCTCAATAAGACAATTTAACATCAATAGTTAGATAGTTACAAGAGAGCACCCATTATATTATTTTCATCAGTTTTCACTTAATTTTAAAAATTTTCAATCAAATATTTCGACATTTTCATTTTAATACATTAATTACGAAGATTGGCAGAATTTAGTTAACGAATACAACTCGATGATGATTGAAGCAGTCAATCAAGTATAAACATCGATTGAAGTATACTTTTCAATTATCATTCGAGTCTTTAATATTACGAAAAATCATTAAACACCTATTCCAATATATTGACATTCGAATTTCCCTCCGTCTTCCAATTCAAAACCTTCACCCATGAATATTCTATCCGTTGGACCATCAGGACGCTATTCGTTTCCCCCGATCGTATCATTAATAACATCTGTAGAGCGTAATTTTCATGCAACATACATTTTCCACATCAGATCGCGGCTACGTTCAATACATCCTTAGCACGCGAAACGCGAGTTTCGCTCTAGCCGAGGCAATATCTGGCCCCGCTAGATGCGGACCATCCCGGGGCGTGGATGGCACGTCGTCGTGGACGTAATGATAAAATAAAGCGTTAATGAGATATCGTCGGGGGCATAAAAACAGACGAATGAAACTTTACGACATCGAGGATGAGGCCGGAATGCGAATTAGCGATGCCCCACTCCGAGCGGCATGACGAGCTTCAATTTAATTTTCCACTCCACTTGTGCAATGATTTACGTAGGTGAAGTCGGAGGCTGAGTTGCTTTTTGTCCGTTAATTGCGATGATTAATTTTTTGCTGTGATATTGTACTTGCTAAAGAATTTTTACATAATTTATCTGTGTTTTAGAAGATTCATAAAGTTTTCTACATTAAATTTAACATTTAATGGTGAGATTTAATTTTTTTTTGGAATTATAATTTAATAATATTTAATAAAATTATTTTAATAATATTGATATTTTCCATATTTCGATTAAAATTTACTGCTACTTTTAATTAATATGTATATAGTAATTGAATCAATAGAATCTTTTATGTTTATCTGTACACATAAACATTGATGAATACGGGATCCATTTGTTCAAGTTGACAAGACCCTTTTCAAGAGGCTGTGATACTTGATACCAAATCCGTCACATTTTCAAAAGGTATGATAAAATAAATAGCTGACATCCATGATAAATTATTAAATGCAAGATAATCTCATGAATGTTTGTTGGCATTTCTTTTGTTAAATCTTCTGAGCAAGCTCTGATATGGGTTTTGACAAGTTAACAAGTTTCTGATGTAGAAGAAAGAGTATGTTTTTTTTTACAAGAATCTAGTGTTTGAGTAATAATTGTAATCTTTATAGTACCCAAAGTACGCGGAAACTACTGCGATTTATTTAAACATATTTTTAATAAAAAATAAAATTATATTATTTATTATTCTGTATTAATTAAATTCATTTAAATATATATAGCTAATATTATAACTCTTATTAATTATCTGAAATTGTAATTATTCAAAGAAATGGATTTTGTTTTGTATCGAGTTAAACCCTCATAAAAAGATTTTTAAGATAAAAGATTTAAAAATTAAATGAGTTATACTTTCTGATGGCCAAATTATATGAATGCTTTATTAGAGGAATTATTTATAGAATATCCACGTCAATATGACTCAGATATTTTATTCCATTCATAATTGATTCCCTTTTACCGCAGTAATTTTTTTGCCAATATCACCCTAGAATAATCATAGGCTTAAACAGATGAATAAATCAAGGTTCAATATTTATTTTTTTTTTAATGAATAAAAATGTAAATAAATTGGAATTTTACAAAATAAGGCATCATATATCTCTAAATTTCTCAATTATATTAATGAAGTTCGTTGAATTGTATCGATGAATGCTTAAAATTATATAAGATGAATTTTAATAAGTCAGTAAACTCTAATAAAATAGGGGATTCTAATTAGAGCTTAAATTAATCCCAAAAGAATAGTAAAATTAGACAGCTCAGTTAGACCTAAATTAAGCATACTTTAATTTCCTAAAACAATATTTACACTAGCAACAAACTAAACGAAAACATAACAAAAACCATAAATCAAACCCAGATCAAAACACCCTCAAAAACCCTTTTTACATAAATTAACTATTCAGAAAATCCACTCCCCCAAAAGAAAAGACGTCTACGACGATCATAATTACGTTTACCAGCTGAATTCGCAAAGCATCTATATTTGAAGTGCCTCGACAAACTCAGATGCGTCTCTTGTCTCGCTACACAAAAGCTCGCGCAGGCACGAAATAAATAATCGAGTCCCAGCAGGCCAAGACGGTAAAGAGGGGGGAAGAAAATCGCGAAATCCAATTTCTTTCTCATTCTGAAGAGCACAGCGCGTAGAAGGACGCGCGTATACGGGGATTGAAGAACGAAGTTAAACTCGCAGAGAAAGGCGAGGAAAAAGAGGCGGGCTGGGATATCGATATATCGAGTCCTCGGGCCATTAGACGGCGAGGCTCGCCCGTCCGATCCGCCTATTCTCCGGCTATACGTCGAGTCCACTTTCCCGCCGGACGCTTCGCTGCCGGTGCAAATGGCCACTCTCGTTAGTAAGTCGGTATCCTCTGCTGCCGGTCCGTCGAAAGGAGAGGAGATTTTGGATTCGGATCTGGAGCTTCTTTATTTAGATCCAGCGCGCGCGCGCCGGCCAATTCAATTCACGAGCGAGTATTGAGAGAAATGGCTTTTTAAAGCAGCTGAGGGGTCTTGGTGCAGGTTTTTTTTATTTGTAATTAGGTTATTGAAGGAGCGAGTGGAGATGTAGTTAGGGAGGATTTCGACTAATAATAAATGGATCGGATAGGAGAACGTTGAAAATAGGTAGGGACGTCGGAATAGCAAATTTTAAATGGACATTTGGTAATTTATGAGTTAATTGGAGCAATTATCGCTTGCTATAGCTTGCTATAGTGTTTATTCTGATTGGAGTTGTAGGAATTGTAACTATTGTTCAATAATAGTTCAATAAGTTTAATAATTTTATAGTTATTCAAAATATTTGAAATTATTTTTGGCAATCTACTTTTGTAAATATTTAAATATTTATATAATCCATTATTTTTTTTTCTTGTCGCACAAAAGTTTGCACAAAAGATTAAGCGAGCCAATTGAATAGAGTGCCAAAAAAACAGCTTAATCGCGTCAACGCGGCGGTACAAGCTAAAAAACTACAGACCAAAAATAAAAAAAGAAAGAGAAAATCTCCGCTATCCTTTTTTTTTTCAAAATGTTTTTCGCGAAGAGGAGGAGAAAGTGAGCCATGCAGCAGGCGCGCAACGATTCGGAAATCGGCGATCGACGCGCGCCGCTATATGGATTTTCCCGCTTACCCTCTCCTTTCTCTCGGCTTCGATTTTCACGCTCGACTTCCTCGTCATCGAGCCTCGACCTCTCCATTGCCGTTTTTAGCCTCTCGTCGCCTAGAGCGCCGACACAGAGCCATGCCATTCTCTGATGACGACACGACGACGCACGCTCAAGGGGGGGATTTTTCAGCTGTAGCCGTCACACGAGATCCATTGTTTTAACGTTCAAGTTTTTGAGCTTTGAATGAATTTTTTTTTTTTTTATATTGGCCATGTTGGAGGAAAGCGTTTGTGAGGGTGTCGCTTTTTGTTATGAGGATCGATCCGGTAGAGTTGTATAAATTTTATGAATAGAATGTTAAAAATAGGAATTTTATACTTTTAATTTGATTAATTATTAGGGACAATTTGTTGGTGCGGTATAAGGAAGCTGTTTTTGCAGGTGTATCTGTTTTTGAAACGATAACTAAACGTAGAATTTTGGAACTTAGTTTTTAAAATAATTAAAGTGAAACATTAAATTTATAAATAGAAAAAAGTAAAAACAAGTAACGACTTCAACTTCATGTGTTGTAAGTTTTTAGAGAAGAAGTGAATTCTGTACAGTAATTTTGTTTCTGAAGTTATGTGCTCATTAATAAATTCTTTATATAAAATTAAGAAAAATTTCCATATTATAGAACAAAAGGACCTGTAGTCATTACGAAACTTTTTCATAATTTCGTACAAGAACAAGAAACTTTTAAAATAAATATCCAAGCTTGATTCAAAAGTTTAAAGACATGAAAACCTCATATCATTTTTTTTTATTTTTCATTTTTACGGTTTTCCAATTTCTCCTTTAGGTCTGAATTCCTCTATTTTTTATTTATCACTTTACCTCACATACACCCTCGGATATTTGTTTTTTTATATTCTTTTTATCGTTCAATTTACATCTGGCTTGTCGCAAAATGGAATAAATGGAATGATGTTACTTTTTACAAACTCTTTGTTCGTTATAATTTTAAGACACTTTTGATACTAAGATTGTTATTCACCGACTCCGTTATCAACTGTCGAACTGAGGAGATGTTTCAATCAATAAATTTATTTTAAACTTTAAAACATTATATAAAAAATATATTGTTATGAATATATTAATTCAAATTTTATTCAATAGAATAATCTTTACTTTGATTAAATATATCGATATTTATTTTTATAACTATTACTTAATTCAGTTTTGTATGTATCATCTACATTGATTTAATAAATTTATTATTCATGTTTATGATTAAAAAAATATTTCCTACTTTTCGTTTTAATTGTTAAGCTACCTATAAAAAATTCCGAAGATACGTTGATAATAATATTTTGTTTTGTACACATAAATGATTACATTACTACTGGAAGAATATATGTTTAATTTGCACCACTGTTGGTCTCATCTTACGATTAAAAATTTTGTATTTTTGTGTTTTAGCCCTTATTCACTTTAACTCTTATTCAAATGAAAACTAATTTAATCTGTTCATAAATTCAAAAGAAGAAATTCAGTTTTCTAAAATAAAGTCTCGTCCTAATCTATCTACACAGTGAATAAAGCTAATTTCGAGACTTAAAAGCCATATTTTTTTTTGACTACTCAAACTTTTTCAGCTTTCCGATATTCACCCATAGTAGACTTCTATCCCCTAATAACAAAGATCAGAACAAAAAAGTTACTCCGGTAATGTCCCTTTTTTCTCGAGCCTCGCACAACTCACATTCTCTCTTCGCGATGATGCGCTGAATTCCCTTTTCCTTTTTCCGCGAAAAAGTGCTATCTAACGGG
Source organism: Eupelmus urozonus (assembly GCA_900480035.1). NCBI lineage: Eukaryota > Metazoa > Arthropoda > Insecta > Hymenoptera > Eupelmidae > Eupelmus > Eupelmus urozonus. The sequence continues at coordinate 22,722 of UELX01002002.1, forward strand.
AATTCATGATTCAATAGCGAAGCGAAAATGTCTCCGAAATGGGAAAGAAGAAGAAAGCAGCTGAATTAAGGATTCTACCGGTGAGTTCCGTGTGTAGGGACGGCTTAAAATAAAGATGCTACATGTCATTGTTCGTATATGTTTTCTTAGAAACATTGACTATGGCTTTAGATTCTGTTTTCAATTTCGTTACAAGATGCTACCAACTCTAAACCGAGTTAATTTTTTGGGAATCAGACGACAAGATAGGAAGTCGATAATTCACATTCAGAACACAAAAAGTCTTAGACTTCTTCTTTTTCTACTTTAGAAAGGTGCTAAATTGAAAAACTCGGGCGCTTGCTACAGCTCGCTAAAGCTTTTTAAAGATGCAGGACCAGAATAGAGGGGAGAAAGGGAAAAAAGGTTGGAGGGTGAAAAACGGCAGGAAACATATTGGTAATAAGAAAGTTGGAAATTGTAAGGGAAGTAAGATTGACATCATTTATTTGTTCCAGTTTACTTTATCATATAACACAAGCGTATAAGCAATCAAAATAAGATAGGCGGGTCCACTGTAACAATATATCTAATGCAGCAGAGTTTCATTGTTTCAGCTATAGGTGGAAGGTTAAGTTGTGTAAATGTTTTGTAATAACTTTACTGTACCAGAAGTTTCAATTTTAGAGAATCGGTTTTTCCACTTTGATATGATGATATTTGATACTATTTTCAATGTAGTATATGCATCTTGAAATTACTTAATTATGGAAAAATTTCTTATTTCATATATGAGAATTATAAATTTCAATTATCAAATTATTAATAGAAAGTTATTTTGAATATTTGTATTAGGTAAAAACGGTAAATAAGGAACTTATTAAATATTTTTTTATAGTAATTATAAAAATAATTATTATATTTGGGTAGTTAATGTAATTAAACTTATTTATTTCTGTTTATAGATTCAAACAAAAGTTATTACAGCTTTTAAGGATATATAGAACGTTTTTCATTTAAGTTTCAATTTTTAGAATATATGGTGTGAACACCAATTTTTCGAAAAAATTTTTCGGAACTTGAAAATAAAAAATAAAAAATAAGTTTCCATATTCTCAATAACAAGGAGAATTTCATTCCTACATAATACATTTATTCTTCGATATTTTTATTTTATGCAATTAATTTGTGTAATTGATATATAATATTTGTAAATTAAATTAACGTACTAATAAGCAATAAATTTTTAAATTGTTAATAAGTATAAATGAAATCTCTCTACTTCTTTAATGATTAATTTAATATTATTTAGCTACATAATATTCTAGAATATGTTTTTTTATCGACACTACAAGATAACATTCAAATGAATTGGAATTCAAATAGCAACTAATGCTATTGGTATAGATTTACGGTGTCCTATATTTAATCACTCGAACAAGGATATCATATAATTACGATCGTCAAATATAGTTACATCCACTTGAACTATTTTCGAAGTTAAATAACCTATGTCAATTCCTTATGAACGTTTTAAGAATCTAAATCAAGTTTTAAATATATGCTACGAATAGTATTATTTATGTGCGTTTAATCATAAATACCGTGAGAGCATTGTAATCAAAATATACATTAATGAAATGGACATGTTTAATAAGTAAAGTGTATAAAAAGATGTCTGTTTTGAAAGTCTTTTCACTTTAATCGATGATTTAAGTAATTACGTAAATATATTATGTTTTGATAAAAAAATCATATCAAATGCATTATCTTATTAAAAATAGCATATCACAGATTACAAATAACTGCTGGCACCGTTAAAAAAAATGCTATATTGTGGTATAGCCGGTATAAAAATGTATGCGACACATTCATTTTTAGAGCTACTTAATGATTTCTTTATTGCCGACTAAACATATAACTTTATTAGGTTAAAAGGTAAAATGAAGAGAAAAGCAAAAAATTTTTATAAAAAATTAATTTTTAATGGTTTAGTAGAAACTGCGGTAGCAGCATCTTGTATTCGGGATAAGAAAAAAAAGAGTCTGAAAATTGGGAAGTAGAAAAGAAGATGTAAAGGAAAATGGTCTGGGATGGGGGGGGATGAGGATGACGACGAGAATGAAATAAGCTGAAATGGTTTCTTATTATAATAAACTGTCAAGAACTGAATTGCTCCGTTGGGCTCTTGCTAAAATAAAATGGACATTTTTCCTTCTTTTTAAGTTCTATTTTTTATAGCATATATTTTCGAAGTAGAAAAATAATATAAGATTTAATTTTCTCTCTGCAATTTTTTTATTTTAAAATAAAAATTTGTTATGGTTCGCAGACTAACTACATTACACAAAGCATTCTATTCAAACTTAAGGGCATACTAACTAATCTATTGTAACTGGCCCAGTTTTTAGTCAATGGAAAAGTTGAAAATTGTTTTTGATTAATTAAATTCAGATTAAAATTGGTATTTTTAAATAGTTTTATACTTTATATCTAAGTTATTACTTCTATTTTGATAAATAAAATGTTTACATAAAAGTTTAAGAAAAAACTGGGTCTGTATATTCACACATTTAATAAAAATACTAGCCTGGTATTGGGCTGGTACTGGTTCGTCAATATATGTTGGAAAGACGCTATCGTGGCAGCACCGTTCCATTGGCACAGTAGTTAAATTCATATCGGCGTTAATAAGCGAGTTACTGTACATTCTCCCGAACATTTCTGCAAAAAATAAGTATAAATGGAACAAATGAAAAGTTTTTAAAGTAAATTTACCGCTAAATCCATCTTTAAAATTACTGCGACTACCGTACAATAAGGATGTTATTAAAATTGTTTATTTCATTCATAAAATACATACAACAAATGCAATCTTTTTATTTTTTATTGATTAAAATCAAATACTAAAAGAGTTTGAATTATAAAAAAGAATCACCGTATTGAAGTACAATAGAATTTAAAAATTCTGAAATTAGAAATACACTCGTATAAAAATATATACAGTAAAAAAGTTTGTGTTAAATGTAACTTAAAAGAAGAACACATAAATACTGTGTTAAACTTATAGTGTCAAAAGTACAAGTTATTTGTGTACTTAAATTTTTGAAAATAACGTAAGAAAGGTAACACAAGTAGGTATTGTGTAATTATTTACAACAATTATATATATTAAATTAACTGCGGGAAGTAACTACAGAAAATGTGTGTAGCTGTACGAAATTTAACATCAATTTTATGTCCAATTTCTTCCAAATTTTTAACTGTGTATAATGCTGATCTCCTCTAAAGTAATTTATTCATAATTTCTATATTCAAGAGTAATTTTCATAATGTTAAAATTTTTAGCTCCAGATTCAAATATGTCATGACAAAATATATACAGATATGGTCTTGCAATCATTTTCATCGATTTCCACAATTAAACAGCAATCCCAAGATATTTCAAATACTGAATCTAAATTCGAGATCAGAATAGCTCGGTTTCTTTCCAGATTTTTTTATGTCGCAATAAAATGCTCTTACATAGATTCAGCATTTTGAAATATATGAGAATACTTAAATCTAGTCTTTGGAATAGAATCATAGATGTTGTAGGTATTTATACTTTTAATTAAAAGATCAATTTTGATAGAACATTACAAGTAAGTCAATGTAAAAAATTTTTATTACAAATTAAATGTATCAAAAAATAACAGTAAGTTATTGTTGATAGTACAACATTTTAGATCCTTATGTATTTATTATTCATTTATGGTTGTTTTAAGGAAGTACTTATGCTGTGATGAAGTTAAATTGATCTATACTAATTATCAAAACATTACTTTCAGTTTTTACTAAAAGGAAAAATGGAAATGTAAGCGATTTTAGTGTATCAAAGTCAACTTACTAAGGTCGTTCAATTTCAAAGAGAGCTATATTAAAAATTCAATAGCCACAGGAAAACGTAAAATGAGATTCATCTGCTTATTTCAGAGCTCAGGAAAAAAACTATAAGCAATCGTAAAACAGAAGCATTTGAGAATAGCCTTTAACTAGCACTCAAACATAATTAAAGCATCAAATGAACATTTTCTTTTTAAATTTTAATGGATTAAATAAGTTATTCAAATTTACTTTTTAAACTGTTAGTTTTGTTATAGGTGATATACAAACCGTATGAAAGTTAATAAACTGTACATAAAAATATTGGCATAAATAAACATATCTATGTTTAAGAAAAGTTGAAGTGTTGAAAACTTTAAAGGTGTTTTGTTGATTTAATTAATAAAACTTTCATGCTGGCTTAACTTTGTGTTTTCCTTCACTTCCCTTAATCAGCATCGAACTTTAATTAGATGCCAATGTAGAAGTTTTAGTTAAAGCTTCCTGTAACATCAGTGTGATGCGCTTGACATCGTTGAAATTTTATAACTTTTCTGCCGCGCATCGAAGATTAGATTAAAAGTGCATCCGACATATTTTATGAGATCGTGTAAAGTTTTAAGATGCAACTAAAATTTTGGCAAAACTAAAAGTTATCTAATTAAATGTAGATTAACTAATTATCTAATTAAATTCAAGTTAGAAAGAAATGTTTACTGTTATGTACGTTTTAGTCAATTCAAATACCTAAGTAAAATTTTAAATAAAATATTTAATTAAAGTACATTTACACTCCGGGTCAGAGATTGACTTCGCTATGAGTGTTACATCAATATTTGTTTTCATAGTATACCTGGAGGGTCTGATTGGGTTTAATCCACTTGGTACAAATATTTAGTTTTAATAATCGCGAATATTCGTATTTAAGCAACAGTATTTATACAGGAAGTAATGACGCACACGCCACTACATTCACTAGTGTCAAACTTACATAAACACTCTGCCCTCACCTTAATTCCTACGAAACTCAAAAATAGTAAACGAAACACCTTCCACAAACCTCAATAAATACTCGTAAAAAATACATCCACGCTCATTGGCTGATTCGCCGAGGAATAAAGCTTTTAAGTGGAAAAACGTGTACGGGAATTCGTAATATCGCGAGGCTGCCGGTAATAAACCGATCCTCCGGATATAATCCCCGCGACGTTCGGGAAAAAAGCTTCATGCATAAACAGGGAGGCGGCTCCGAAAGATAAATTGCTATCGCGCGCGCTTTTATAACGAATGCGAGTTCGATGAAACCGCGTGTGTGGGCAGCTGCGTGTGTGAGCGCGCGGCGAGACGGGGCCGCAATTTTTTCCGGTTTTTCCAAAGCGAGCCTTGCTCGAGCGTTATACAACTCATAATTCTTGTGGGCGCGAGAGCTCGCCTCGGCATACATATTAAACGTTATAAAAACTCAAATAAATATTGAACTATTTAGATTTCAAGGTTTTTGATCTTGAAATGTATTTGCTTGCGAGCGTTGTAGATGTAAAATTTTGAATTGTTAGTTAGTTTGAATTTTTAGCCAGGAAAAATGCTTGGAATCGAAACTTATGAGTTATGACCTTAAGGGGACAAACCACTTTTAAAGACTGAAAATTAAAAAATTATTATTTCAATTTTTAACTTTATTTAAAAAAAAGAAAATACTTTTTTCCCTTAATATCAAAGTGAAACAAGAAATTGTCCGTTTCAATGCTTACTCGAAACAATATCCAACTTTCGCTTAGTTTTTACAAGATTGCATTTTAACCCCTTGAAAGCGCTTCTAACACATTAACTTATAAACTGCAGCAATCACAGTTCCTCAACTCCTCAAACAACCTCGTTGCGACCTTACAGATGCCGAGCTCAACTCCCGTTATTGTATATCGAAAATCAGTTCCGAATCGACGATCCTATTCTATTTACCAAAGCCAATACGGCTAATGAAACCACAAAACCAGCTCAGCCGTACACAAAAAGCATCTCGAGAACCGTAGCCTGGAGCAAAGTCAAACTCTTACCCCAACTCATACCCGCCATAAACAGAACGTTGAAAAACGACAAGAAACCAGAGACAATTTTCTCCTTTTGCATCCGAGCCGCTTTCTTTCCAGGCGCGACCGAGAGCCAAGAATTTATAACTTGGCTCTTGTGCGCCATTCATCGGGGCGCTTGGGTCGTTGAATCGCGCGCATCGACGACTCCGCTCTCTCGTGCGCCTGCAACACCCGCGAGAGGCGGAACTCGACCGTGGCTACATTATTAAGTGGGATCCGATGCGTTTGACGTGTTCGCGCCTCCGCTACGATGTCGAATTCTTCGCGCATCGACGCGCACCGGGCCGAGCTCTCGGGGGTGGGAGATTTGATTATTCTGGGAGAGATGAGATGAGGTGAATGGAATTGATTTGGTCGATTAGGATAATTTGGTAATTTATGGTCAGTTTGTCGATGTTGCGATTGTTAAAAATGTGAGAGAGTTGAGGTTGTTCGTAGAGTTTCTATGTATTGCAGACGGAATAACGTTGCGTGATGTTTCTCATTTTACAAAAGCAAATCATATGAACTAAAAATAGTAAAGTTACTGAATAGGAACTAGACAGCTGGGAAGAAACTCTATAGTTTCTGTTGATATAAGTTGGAGCACCTTGAGCTATAAATAATTTCGTACGAATTTCACATTAGCAAAATAATACAAAAAGTAAAACGAATACGAAAAATGAGAAAATGGTCAGAGCGAAGAGAAAATACAAAAAGGAGAAAAAGCTGAAGGGCAGTACAGAATAAGGATTCTAAGCCTCTCTAGCCATTCGAGAAACGTTAATTAAATTCCATTTATCCTGATTGTGATCTGAAAAAACGTATGTGCACGCGCAGAGCCTAGCGTGCAACGTCAGCCCTGGCCAGATACTAAAAGAGAGTAGGATATATAGTGAATATACACATTTGTAAATCCAGTCTATTTGCACCTTTTCCGAACATTCAAAATTCGCCTTTTAGCTTACTCTGTTTTTCGTTCATTCCTATTTCGTTTTTAAATCATCAAGATGCCGGCGAGAGAAATACAGCCACTCTTTTTCGCTCTTCAAAGGAGGATGAAATCTGGGGTAGCCAAAAGGAACATACCAAAGGAGAAGTAAGCTGCTCTTTTTACGCTCATTTCTTATTGAAATTCGTAATTTTGGGTATGAAGCCGCTCGAGTATGTAGCGCAAAGAGGATTTCTTTTGGCGCGTTACGCGAAAATCTGTACACTTGTAACCTTTACGTGCGCTCACTTTGCTCGATTAAATTGTGGATGTTGTCGCAGAGGCGAATTTAATTTTCCACGCTAGTACCTTTAAGCTTTTTATCAAGATAAGAGTAATACTCGAGTTTTTGGACTTTGCTAAATCGAAAAAACAATTTGTCACCGTCATAAGAGTCGCTTGCCCCAATAGCGCCGCATGAATGCAAACAAAGCTGGACTATGAAAAATGATCACTGTAACCTTTTTCTCTGTTTCTTACAAATCTCCACTGACCTCCATTCAGCCTACAGCTTTCGTATTCTAATATTTAAATCCTCGAGCAAGGTACATTGTCAAACTAAAATCACATCATTCATTCTAATTAGGTCACTCGTTATTTTCCACAAACGCACCAAAACGAGAACAAACCTTCCAAAATCCAGGCTCCCGTACACTCATTATCGCGCAATAGCTCCTGCGAAACTCACCAGGATTCCCTAACCCTCATCCCTCCGAGCTCCACAACTAGGGAAAATCAAACTAGACGCAATGCAGAAGCGTAGCAAAAACCCCTGCTGCGCGATAAGGCGATTGGATCGTCGCGGGGCGTAGACGGCTTTTTCGATTATGAGGGAAATCACTCGGGGGGTTCATCGGGTGCCGGCCGCTTAAGGGTCAAAGACACCATCATCTCGACGGCCAGGCTCGTAAGCAGAGCGCGAATATTCGCAGATGAGAGGTCCATCATGCGGGTGAGCGCAAATCGACGATTTCCCCGCGAGCGCCGCTGGAGGTGTGTGGGAGGGAGGCGGCTCCTCGTCGCTCGCCGATAACATGAGAGATGCGGGGCGCTGAGCAAGATGTATATGCGTGAGCGTAGGAGGGAGGAAGGTTTTTGGGGGGCATAGGGGTGAGGGGGAGAGAAGTGGGCTGATTTAAGGGGATAGGCTCGAGTGGAGTTGTGAATTTGTTGATTTAATTTTTATTGGCAGAGGATAAGTAGTTGGTTGTAGTGGGAAGAGCAGTCGGACAGAAATTCAGGTATGTTCGTGTTAAATGTGAAAGATTTTAACGATAAGGGAAAATTATCGTTTTGAAGCGGTAAGAGTGAAGGTTTAAGATTATTCATCATAATTGTTACCGTTCCATATAAAGACAATTTGTACTATTAATTAGAATCTTTTTTTCCTGTTTGATATATTCTTGTTCCTATATAACTTTGTGTTGTCATTATAATTTTAATCCCAGAAAATGCTTTTCATGCATTAGTTAAGCACTGACAGATTTTCGAAGACTGCGTTATTATGGCGTGTGGAACCACACGTTATTCTGATAAGAAACAACACAACTATTCCAATTTTTGACCGAATTAAAAAAATTGACGATATTAGCCGCTGTCATTAATGAGCAGCTTATCTCGCTCCTTTACGACCTGATTACAGCCCAGCAGAATTATCACGCGAAATTGCATAATCCGTCCCCTAATCTCGCAACTTTCCTTTCCTTCGCAATCGCCTTTACCCCCGCAAAGCAGCCTTCCTTCATAAAAAGTAGGCAAACCGAGCGCGCATTAACAAAGCCGACCACTTCCACCACGTCCTTACCATCCAATTTCAACAATATATCCCAGCGCTCGAGATTCGCCCGCGTCGCAGGCATCCCACGTCCTCTCGTAAATCACTGAAAAATGATAACGCGAAACATCAGGTGAGCCGAAACGCAGGCAGGCACGAAAGACGCCGACTCCGCAGGTGGGATATCGAATTAAGGGCAGAGCAGGCAGCGGCCCCTTATCGAGCCGCCGGCGCCGAGCACGTGCAGTAGCTCTGCACGAAGTTACGCGGATTAGAGGTTTATCGCTCGTACACGAGCCAGCGCTCGCGCGCGCGCGCCGGTGTGACGAAGAACACGCGCAGAGAGCTTACCTAATTGAGTGGCCCCTAATTATCGGCGTCTCTGCCGCGTAGGTGATGTAATACTTGCGTGCGCTGGAGTCGCGTGCGCTGCGACGCTTAGCCGGGGCTCGCCGGCCTGAGTTTCAGCCACGGAGTTGTTTGTTATTCGATTAGGGTCTAAACGCGGTTAGAGCCGAGCGAGCCGCGCGAGCCTGTTTTCTGCCTTTTTGTCGCTAAGAGAGGAGGAGAGCTAACGGGACCGCGAAATTTTGTTACGAGTTCAAGGAAGAAGGATGTAGATCGATGCTGGGGAGTTGTGCTGGGAAGGAGTGGGATGAGCGTTGACGTGGATTCTTTGAGAGAGATGTATTGGGTTGTATAATATGAGCTTTTGTTGGTTTTATGTAGGTTTTGATTTTTGGAAGTTGGAAGATCGATTGTTGCTAGCTCAAGTTTAAAATGATTTATTTTTTTCAAACTAGAAACTATTGAAAATTGTTCATATAAAAATGTATACATATGGTTGCTTACAATTCTATAAATATTAAAATCAATAAAATAATATACGCAACGACTAAGGTTGAATTTTGTTTGAGAGCAAAATATAAACAGTTTTTCAAGCTTTAAATTAACGTGGTGATAAATTTCAAACGGGTACAGCACCAAAAGTTTTGAATAAATTCGGCAAATCAACAAACGTAAAACTATTACAAACGTAAAATTTTACGTTTTTATAAATTTTAATTTATAACTCAACGAGTATCGCAATTGCATAAACTCACGGTCACAAAAACAAACAAACTGCAAAAAGTGTTTCCAACTGACTAATTTTAAACAGCACAAGGCAAAAAAATTAACCATGCCGTTACACTCGCCGCTTAAAAGTAGCGGCTTTTTCCGAGTAAAATAAACTCGAAAAATCTAAACAAATTAATTTACGGCCATAAACGGACCATACCCTTAGCTCGTGTCGCGAAAAAACCGGCCTGCACTAACTTCAACTTATGAAAAGCCAGGCCGACCCTCCAAAGAAAAAAAACAAGTGCACAGAATCGGCAAACTAATTTCCAACGCAACTCGCGCGTTAAAAAGCGAACGCGAAAGCGAGAAATTAACGGCCCGGAGAAAAAGTGTCGAAAAGAGTCGAAATTAGGTGTGGTTCAGGGGATGGCACAGCTGTTGTAAACATCATCCGCTGAGCTTTGACGAGCTCAGGGGAGCAGCAGCGTGGTACGAAGTTTCTCGCACCCGCATGGCTAACGAATTCACCTCGGAGCTGAATGGGGAGAAAGGAAGGCACGAATGGACTTGTAGGTGTAAATTCGCGCTTGTGTGAAAAGAGAAGGATGTAGGTGGTAAAACTGTTGCGTTTGTTGGTGGGTGTTTAGTGTTTGTGTAGTTTTTCAAATGGGATTTTCTGTTGGGTAGTAATGATTTAGCAATTTATGTCTAAGGCTGATTTGATTTTATAGTTTTAAATTGTTAGAAGATACAGCTATTTTCGATACTAGTGCGAGAAAGTGATTTTATGGTTGTATTGACATTTACGCCCTAGCGAAGCGAGGATGAAATCACTTTTTCGCTCCTGTATCGAACGTGGACGAAGCTTGATTTAGCGTACACTTATTTATTCAAACGAACGCAAAATTGAGTTTTACGCACGGAGTGACAAAAAACTATTTTGTTTTCAATTTTGAAAAAAAATTGATTTATTCCTTAAATACACTTGTGGTTAGAAATAAATTATAGCAACAATTAATAAGAAGTAAAAAAGTACAAAATAGAACCAACTAATTTTAATTGCTGCCACTGAAATATAGAAAACAATTAGGGTTAATAACTTATAAAGTTTATTGTACAATGCAATCTAATCATATTTCTATTATCATAGTTTTATTTTATACCAGGAGCAATAGTATATCAAGTTAGTATAATATACATTGCAGTAAACTATTTTATTTTATGGTTTTCATTAAAGTAGAAGAAATGAAAGAAGAATATATGCATTTTTAGCATTTACAATAAAAAATAAAAAAAGTATTAAGAAATTTCATACTAAAATATTTTTTAAAAGCTTGCATTGCGTTCTTCTTATTAAATTCAGCAGTATGATGACCAGTTTATCCTAAATTTTAGAGAAAATGATGCAGCACTTTCGTAACTATTGTATTTCATCCAAATATAATGTCAGAAAAGTAGTGCATCACGTTGAAGTATTTACGCCATACACTATTTTCCACTACTTTTTTCTACAACTGAAATGGAGAATAGACGAGAAATAAAAAAAAAACGTACATCGCCGAGAAAATAAATGACGGCAGTATTTAGGGATGCAATTAACGTGAAGCTAGATTGGAAGCTACCTCTTTCTCTTACAACAACGTAGACTAATGAAAAATGTTTTTTTTATTCGAAAAATCACCAGCTTTTTTATGCTCGTTAAAGAGAAGCTTCCGGTCATCTATCGTTATTAATTCAGGGGTTTGTTGTAAGTAATCTGCTATCCCGCAGAAAATAAGACAGACATTAATACAGTCATTTGGAAACGCTGTTTATAATTCGAACCACATCCCTTACATCTCGAAAATAATGAGACGAAGAAAGCTTTGTTCGTGCCTCCTTTCAGAAGCAGTTTACAAATTGCAGTTTGAGACGCCCGAATTTTTCACATTACCCAAGATCATTACCATATTCTTAATCCATCATCTCCGACCTCTTTTTCCAATGAGTTTAATTCTCCAAATACGGCTCCTCGGCAACCCTGACCCGAATTAATACCGTAGGTATTACACAAAGCACCGGAACACACTCCGGCAGGACATAAATTAATTAGGACCGTCCACATAAGGCACACACTCAGAAGAACTCCGCTTGGATTTTCATCGCAAGAGGATCGATGATCCGGAGCCCGCGCCATTTTGGAAGCTTCCTCTCTCTCTCTAGGAACCCCCGCTGCTAGCGCCACTTAATAGATTATCCGGGTACGGTCGCCCGCACGCGCGCGCACCTCCAGGGCCGATTGCACGCGAGCGTTTCCGGTTAGACTTGGCTCTCTCTCTCTCTCTCGCTCTCTCTCCGAGCCTGTTGCACACCGCCGCACTACCCCCCGCCAGAAACAACCCCTTTGGCTGGCTTCCTTCCGAGCTACGTGCCGGCGCTCTGATCCTTGCACTTGCCGCCGCCGCCGCCGCTGCCTGTAATTTATATCGGTTTCGCCGGAGAGAAAGACTAGCGTCCTTGATAGGATAGCGGTGGACGGGGGGAGCCAGACTCGATGATTTATAAACTGCATTCCGGGAGAATTGCCGTCGATTATTTATCGGAGCGGAGAGGGAGTTGGGAGAGATCATCCGCTTGTTTATTGAGGCGAGAGTTTTCGCCAATCGCGGGAGCTGCGTTTTTTTTGTTTCGCTCTTGGAGGGGTAAGCTTGGGTGGGGATTATGGGGCGATAGGCCGGGTGACAGGTTAATTGAGATTTGTGGAGTCTTGCTTATTTGAATGTTTGTGGGTGCTGGAAGAATATTTGCAGTTGTCTAGACTCAAAGGAATAGATTTGTGACGATGGTATTTTTGGAATTCGAGCTTTCGATTAATTCTAATGGACTTGATTGAATAGTATATTACGCATCTAGGGAGGTAAAGAAGTGGCAAACATGTGCTATAGGGTTGCCATTTTACCTCCCGTGGTGCGTATACCTACTATTTTCCACCATACCCGGACTGAAAATAACACTTTCGTGATTTTGAGCCGGGAGCGAAAGTAGTACTTTCGGCCAGGGTATGGTGAAAAATATAGTTCTCGTTATGGTGTGTGTGTGTGTGTGTATGTGTGTATGTGTGTGTGTGCGCGCGTGTGCGTGTGCGTGTGCGTGTGCGTGTGATAAAATTTTGTATTCGCTGTATCTCTTAAACGATTGCATCGTATAATGTTGTGTATATTAGCATATAAAACACTAATATAGTATATTACCTACCTAGGCAGCAAAAATAAGAAATGTCTCAGATCACATGTAATTGTCGGCCGAGGCGAAGCCG